>JAHBCN010021830.1:109842-188458 GCA_019359885.1 Listronotus oregonensis | reverse complement strand
AAAAAAGAAATTTTTTTTATTTTTGTTTTTAAAAAAATTTGAGTAAAAATTAAAATTTTTCCCAGACCTGGTGTGTTTTTTTAAAATTTAAAAAAATAAAAAAAAAATTTAAATTTAAAAAATTTTTTGTTTTTTTTTGGGAGCTAAATTCCCAAAAAAAAAGGCCAACTTTTCCCCCCTGTTTTGGGTTTTTGGGGAAATTGCCCCCAATTTTGAAAAAAAATTTTAAAAAGAGGGATGTTTTTGAAAAAAATTTTTTCCTTCGGGAACCTTGCCGTTTTAAATTTGGGGAAGGAAAAAAGGTTAATTTCCCAAGCCAATAAAGGGCGAAAATGCAAAGGAAAAAAAAAATTGCAGCCTCTACCTTTAATCTTTTTTAAAAACTTTCCGTACGTTTTTAAAAAACCAAACCTTTTGGGAATTAAAAATTTTTTTACCTAAATTTTAAGGCATTCCCATTTTTTTAAAGTATTATATTCTTTGGGGTCGACCAAAGGTTAAACTTTTGCAAAAAAAAGGGATTTCCGGAGGTTTTCGTTAAAATTTTCAATCCCCCTTAAATTTTAAATTACTTTTTTTTGGGTTTTTGGGGTTAAAAAAAAAACAATTTTTAAAAATTGACCCGTGTTTTTTCAAATTTTTTTTTCAAACAAAAAACCTTACTTTTAAAAAATTGGGCGTAGATATTTTTTAAAACATTTTTTCCCCCGGGGGTTGAAAAACCCCCACCCCCATAAAACAACCCCCGGGGGAAAAAAAGATTTTGGGAATTTTTCTGGCTTGAATTTTTCCCAATTTAAGGGGGGGTTTTCTTTGATTTTTAACAAAAAAACCGGAAATTTAAACCCTTGATTTTTATTTAAAAATGACCAAAAACCCCCAAAAACGGGGTTTTAAAGGGTTTAATTTTGAAAAAAACGGTAAAGAAAAAAAACCTTTTTTTTTCAATCCCTTTTACTTGGATCGATACACTATTACCATCTTTTTTTGTAATGAAATGTCAAAATTTGGGGTTTTTTTTTATTTTTTTGTGGAAAAATTTGGTAAACAAACATAGTTATTTAGTTTTTTAAAGATTTTTTTTTTTTAAATTGAAACAAAAAGGGGGAAACAAAGAATTAGATTTTGAAAAAATTTCGCAGGATATTTTCGTGCGAAAGGGAAAGTGTCCCTATTTAAAGTCAACATGCCCAAAAAAAATGATGGCCTGTGCTTCGTTCAGGTAGGTATCCCCTTTTTTGGGAATTTAAAACTTGACACAAAAAATAAAATAATAAAAAATTTTAAAAACCCAAAATTACATATCCTTTATTTTTAAAGGTTTGGCCAAACGATAACCCTTCCGGGCCCAAAATTTGTACCAGGTGTGCTTCAAAGTTGCACATATCATTTAAATTTAAAAAAACAATTGAAAAATCGCCTTAAGTTAAGACAGTATCTTTTTAAGACCAGTGCAAACGAGAAAAAACCCCTTTTGAAGTTGGACAAAAACCCCAAATTGAAATTGGAGAAGAAAAATTTCCCGGGGAACAGGTAGTATTCTTTTTTTAAATTTTCTTTTAATCACACAAATGAATATTATAAATTAAAGTTGCCTTAATCATAGTCTTTTACTATTTAAATATTAAGTATTTAATTTTTTTTTTCCCTCTGGGGGGAACCACAAAAAACCCCAACCACATTTATGCCCCAAAATAACACTAGAGTGATGGAAAATATGCAGTCTGCCCCGGGCTATGACCACTTCATTACATTTCCCCCAATCCCCCAAAAAAATTTTAAAAAGAAAAAAATTAAATTTTTTTTTTTTAAATAAAAAAAAAAAATTTTTTTTTTTTTTTTTTAAAAAATTTTTTTTTTTTTTTTTTTTTTTAAAAAAAATTTTTTTTTTAAAAAATTAAAAAAAAAGGGGAAAATTTTTTTTTTTAAAAATTTTTTTTAAGGTTTTTTTCCCCTCCCTTTGGAAAAAACCTTTAAAAACCCCCCCCTTTTTAAAAATTTTTTGGGGGGGGGGCCAAAAAATTTTTGGCCTTTTGGGGAAAAAAATTTGGGGTTTTAAAAAATTTTTTTTAAAAAAAAAAAAAAGGGGGGAAAAACCAAAACCAAAACCCCCCCCCGGGGGGAAAAAAGGGGGTTTTTTTTGGTTTCCCTTTTGGTTTTAAAGGGGGCCCCCAAAAAGGTTTTTAAGCCAAAAAAAAAAAAAAATTTTTTTTTTTAAAAAAAAATGTTTTTTTTTAAAAAAAAAAAGGTTTTTGGGAAAAAAACCCCCAAAAATTTTAAAATTTTAAATTTTAAAAAAACCAAAACCCCTTTTTTTTCCCCCCAAAAAAACAAAAAATTTTTTTTTTTTTCCCTTTAAAGGGGGGAAAAAAAAAAAATTTTTTTTTGGGTTTTTTTTTTTTTTTTTTTGGAAAAAAATTTTTTTTTTAAAAAGGGGAAAATTTTAAAAAATTTTTTAAAAAAAAAAAAAAAAATTTTTTGGTTTTTTTTAAAAACCCCAAAAAAAAAAAAATTTTTTTTAAAGGGGAAAAAAAAAAAAATTTTAAAAAAATTTTAAAAAAATTTTTTTTTGGGAAAAAAAATTTTTTTTTAAAAAAAAAATTAATTTTTTTTCCCCCCCCTTTTTAAAAAAAGGCAAAAAAATTTTTTTGGGCCCCAAAAAAAGGGGGGAAAAAAAAACTTTTTTGGGTTTTTTTTTTTTTAAAAATTTTTTTTTTAAAAAAAAAAAAAAAAAAAACCCTTTAAACCCTTTGGGGGAAAAAAATTTTTTTTTTTTTTCCCCCAAATTTAAAATTTTTTTTAAATTTTTTCCCCAAAAAAAAATTTTAAAAAGGGGGGGTTTTTTTTAAAATTTTTTTTTTTTTAAAAAAAATTTTTTTCCCCCCCCCCAAACCCCCAAAAAAACCCCCCGGGGGAAAAAAAGGTAAAAAAACCCCGGGGGGAAAAAAAAATTTTTTTTGGGTTTTTTTTTTTAAAATTTAAAGTTTTTTTTGTTTTTTGTTTTTAAAAAAAAAACCCCAAAAAAAACCTTTTAAAAAAAAAAAATTTTTAAAAAAATTTTTTTTTTTTTAAAAAAATTTTTAATTTTTTTTTAAAAAAAAAAAAAAAAACTTAAAATTTTTTTTTTTTTTAAATTTGGGCCCCCCAAAAAAATTTTTTTTTTAAAAAAAAAAACCCCTTTTTAAAAAAAAAAAAAAAAAAAAAAATTTTAAAACCTTTTTAAAAAAAATTTTTTTTCCAAAAGAAAAATTTAAAAAAAAAATTAAAAATTTTTGGGAAAAAACCTTTTTTGGGGGGGAAATTTTTCCCTTTTTTAAAAAAATTTTCCCTTTTTTTTTTAAAAAAAACAATAAATTTTTGAAAAATTTTAAAAAAAAAAATTCTTTTAAAAAACATTTTTTTTAAATTTTTTAAAAATAAAAAAAAGGCCCCGGGGGGGGAAATTTTTGGGCCCCTTTTTTTTTTGGGGTCGGGGTTTTTTTTGGTTTTAAAAAATTAAAAAAAAACCCGGGTTTTTCCCCCCGGTTTTTTTTTTTAAAAAATTTTTTTTTTTAAAGGGGGTTTTTTAAAAAAAAAAAAAATTTTTTTTTTTTAAAAAATTTTTTTTAAAAAATTTTTTTCCAAAAATTTTAAAAAAAAAAGGATGCTTCAAGAAAAGAGGTACCTGATGGAAAAGCTTGCCCTATTGTGGCAAAGTTTTTCAACCAATATTAAATTGAACGACATATGAAAATACATTCAACTCGTAAGTTCAGTGATTTTCCTTATAGAAAATTAAAATTTAATTATGCATGCTTTAAAGCAAACTAAGGAAGTTTAAAGGTGTATGGAAGTCCAATACTGTAAAAAAAAATTGTCCAGGCGTGCAGGGCAGCGGGAAGGGGGGTTGGGCCCCCCGGGAATTTGCGCAATGAATAGTAGGTCAGGGCCGGATTTCCGTAATTCTTTGTTACTAAATAAAATTGACATCATCAAATGTCAAATTCCCCAACATTCATTTTTTTTTTTTAATTTTTTGCAAAAATTGTTGGTTATTAAAGGATACTACTATAAAATATTTAAAATTATTGTGTAATATTAGATTTTATATCATCTGATATAATATGGAAAGAATAGATGGCGCCACTTTACTCCTTCTATTTAAATGGTCGATATTTTTGGAAGTTTTGTATTTTTACCAAAAATCTTTGTAAATAAATAAAAACACGATTTTTTAAAATAAATTTCAAACATTGTATGATAGTATTATGTATTATCACAATTTTGTGATAAAAGAAGGGCAAGATAGTGTAAATGAGTTTAATCTAATCCTAAGATTCTGGTTGTAAATTAAAAAGTGAAAATTTTTATAACTGCTTTTTAGGCAAACTTTTCACTAATAAAAACATTATGAGACAGAATAACAGTGGTTAAAATGTTTAGTAACCTTGGTACCTGAGTATCCTTGTAACAGTATCCGTTAAATATTATGTTTTTACAGTATGTCGAGTTAAAAAAAGTGGATAATGCAAATTAAAAACCAAAAATCTAATTTATTTTTAAACAAATGGTATTGTTCGAAAGTTGCCCCTCTCCGATTTTGATCAAAAAAAAATTTTTTTTCGGCAACGTTTTTTTCCCAAAATCTTTATATCAAATTTAAAAAATTAAACTAACCCATTTTCACTTTTTTTCCTTTTTTTGTACAAATTTTTTGTTTTTAAAAAAGGGCACACGTTTTTTAAACACCTTTAAAACCTTGTATTTTTATTTATTTTTACTTTTTCCATTAAATTGCGAATTTTTAAGTTCAAAGGCAGCAGCCATATTTGTTAAAAAAAAAAAAGGAAAAAAGGTGAAAATAAAAAAAAAAAATTTTTAAAAGGTGTTTGTGAAATATTGTGTGCCAATTTATTAAAAATCAAGAATTTTGTGCAAAAAAAGGAAGAATAGTGTTAAGGTTAGTTTGATTTTCAATTTTGATGATGAATATCTCTCATTCAATTAGAGGGACCTGTTTAAAAATTTGCCTGGTCTGCCCAGTAATCAATAATTTTGATCGTTTAAAAGAGTGTACTAAATTATTAAATGAAATAAAGTACCTAAATGTAAACCTTTTTCTTTTTTTAAAATCCCAGAAATACACAAACATTGTGGAAATCATCTAAAAAAAAGTTAAGATTGCCTTACTTTTCACTAATATCTCCTATGAAATTTCATTTTTATTATTTATAATTGAAAATTTTTTTTTATTCGGTTTCCACGCGTCTTATAAGAAGCACCTGATTTAAAAATAAAAAAAAAAACCTAAAGTTAAAAAGACGGGATGTTACCCTTTTGGGTTTTCAAGACAAAACCATACAACCTCTAGCATTTTGTTACAATATTATAAGTAACAAACAATAAACAAAAATTATAGTAAATTTAATAAAATAATTACTAAATAAGAAGGTTTTGATCAACCCAAAAAAAGGTACTCCGGCTCTCAAAAAAATTTAATGTGTGGGTAATTACACTGATTTATCAGTGTGTAAGTAGGCAACACATTAAATTATTTCGTGGAATTTTTTTATTGGCAGAATCGGGGGGGAACCTGACAGTTATTTTCATACTGGCTGGACATTTTTTGATCGAATGGGCTATAGCATTGGGCTTCCATACACCTTTAAACTTCCTTGAGCAACATAAAGCATTTTTGTATGATTTTATCATAAATTTGACATAAAAATTATATCTACCTAATAAGTAAGTTCTTGTAGAAGATAATAAGATACTAATGTTTTGTATAGTTCCTAGTGATTTCCCTCATAAATGTGGAGTATGCGGAAAAGGATTTTCCCATAGTGGTAATTTCAAAATTCACCTCAGGATACATAGCAACGAAAGACCATTTAAATGTCCGGTTTGCAACAGAGGATGTCGTCAGGCACAGGACTTAGAGAAACATATGAGAACACATACTGGTAAGTAGAAGAGCCGCAATTTTATTACTTTCGTGATATTAATGTCACCACAATTTCTCTTTAAAAATCTCAACATTCAAGAACCCTTCAATACTTTACCATCCACATGTAAATTAAAAGTTAATTCTCTGATAGACAGATAACACCTAAATCATTAAAATGGGTCACAGATTCCAGAGATATATTATTTATTTGTTATTGATATATCACAGGTCCACGGTTTTTATAATACAGTGGCGAACAAAACTATGGAAACATTTCATAAATATTAACTATTTGGTATATTATTATAATTTTTTTATGAAATATCTACCATTTTTATGTTAAGAAACGGGACATAAAATATCATACATTAAGAACATAACTTACACTTAAAAATATTTAATAAAAACAAAATTTATTTAAAAAATGATAAACAAAAGTATGGAAACATGTCTAGAGTACGCAAAAAATATAAATTCAGTCTATAAATTAAATATATTTTTTTAATATATATATTTAGTTGCCCGCCCCTTGGCTTTAATGACTGCTTAACATCTTCCCATTAAATCTATTAGCTTTGCACAAGAACTGACTGAAATTTTATGCCATTCTTCCTGCAAAACTACCCATAAATCTTCTCGGTTTTTGATGTTTCTTTTTCTAATTTGGTTTTCTAAGTGCTCCAAAGATTTTCTATCGGATTTAAATCAGGTGATTGGGAAGGCCAATCCATAATCCGAATTTTTTCCTTTGAAAGCCAATTTTTAACTAGTCGGGAGGTATGCTTAGGATCGTTATCCATTTGGAAAATCCATGACAAAGGCAGATTATCTTACTATGGCAACAGGTTACTCTCCAATATCTCAACATGCTTTTGAGCATCCATATGCCCATCAATTCTGACTAACGGACCAATACCAGATCGTCTAAAACATCCCCACACCATTAGATTTCCTCCACCATGTTTGACAGTTGGAATCAAATACTTCAGGTCGAATCTTCGACCAGTAGGCCTTCTTACATACCCTGTAGAACCACTTCCAAATAAATTAAACTTACTTTCATCACTGAAAAGTACCTAACCCCACTGATTTTGTGTCCAGTCTGTGTGATCTCTACCAAACTTTAATCTTGCCACTCTGTGGCGCCTGGTCAACAAGGGCTTTTTAACGGCGCGTCTACCATAAAGGTTCTCCATTATTAGGCGACGTCTAACAGTCATGTCAGAAAGGTTTACATCTGGGTATTCTCTTAAGTTCCTTATTAATATCAACGGTAGTTTTTTTTGGGTCACTTCTGGCTTTTCTTAAAATTGTTCTGTCCATCTGTAAGGAAGATTTTCGTGGTCTTCCACTTTTAAATGCGGGGTCTACAGTTCCTATTTGTAAATAGCGCTTAATAATTTTACTTATGGTGCCCCTTCTTATGTCAAGATGCTTGGAAATATTAATTTGCTTCAATAATTTTTGATATAATGCAACTATTTTCTCGTTTAAGGCCAGAGTCATAATACTTGCACTTTGGCATTTTATTTTAGAAGAATAAAATTTCCATACTTTTGTTCGCCACTGTATATCAATGTTTGTTTATTTATTTACATTTAAATTTATGTTACATGATCTACTAAACCATCTATCTCTTCCGTGGTGAGAGGTGCCACTCAAGGTCACAAAGGTGCGCCAACCGAAACGGTGAATCCTTTCGAAAGGTGCCCCTGAAGTCACCGCGCCTGTTCACGGGGAAGGCAATCCATCCCAAACAAACAGGTGCTTAGGAAGGGTTCCCTGAAACCAAACAGAAGGCGGACAAAACCGTCTTTATAGGAAAAAGGGTTCCCTGGTTTTAAACAGAAAGCGGATAGGACCGTTTTCACAGGATAAGGCCGTAGATGCGGCCTCAGAAAGAACATCTGATTCCTGTAACAAGGACCTGGTAGCTACCCACGTCACTAGACCGGGAGAGGAGGGCATGATGGATCTTAATCGCCTGCTTGTCATACTCTCCAGGAGAGTGTCCTGTGGTAGCGACACGAGTAAGAGGAGATGTAAGAACTATCTCCTAATTTGATATCGGATTCATTAGAAGTCCGATCCTATTGGGAGAAATATAAAAAGGTGTGAGCCACAATAAAAGCACGTAAAAAGTCCACTCACTTTAAACCTACCTACCTACCTACCATCTATCTCTAATATTGTATCACAAATTATTATATACACACTAATTATGTTGCATTTTCTCTTACTAGAGCTAATAGACCTCCCTTTTAATAAAATTTTCGTTGATAATTATAGTATTTTGGGAACAACACATACAAAGTACATCAATCATGATTGACCAATTTTTAAGTGGCAGCCGCATATTGATTATGTCTCGAATAAATTAAGGAAATTAATTCATAAGTTCTACCTTCTGAGGGAAATTTTAAATAGGAAAACATTAATAACCGTTTATAGGGCATTTGTGGAATCAATAATTAGATAAAGTGAATACTCGTGATGAGGTGGTCTATATAACAGTAGCTTGTATAAATTGAATATTGTACAAAAATACATTTTAAAAATTATTTATAAGAAAAATAGTTATATCCCTCTAGAATGCTGTTCTCCATGGATATTTTTATTAGAACAATATATATGTTAGTGTCTGTTCTTTTGTGTACAGTCATGAACGATTGCAGATCGTTATAAACCATAACTATGGTACAATGTAATAAAAATAGAGAAATACAGCTTCCTGTTATCAGAACAACCTAAACATTAAATATCTTAGTTATATTGGGCCCAAAGTTTTTAACATGTTACCTTATATAATTAGGACTGTAAATAATAAGAGAAAATTTAAAAGTTGTGAAAGGGATTTATTAAAAAAATTTGTATAGTTTGAAGGGTTGTTTAGATATGTCGGCTTAAAATTTATTTTCTCATAAGCGAAATCTGTTCTATTAGCAATATTTTAATATTTTTATATAATATTGTTTTAGTTATGTTATGCACATACAGATGTTCTGCATCTATTTATACAAATGTTTAAATAATAGGTTTGTTGGAATAGTAACTTGTAAATTGTTATTTTAAATAAATTAATATTAAATTAAACAATAGAGATTACTCCTAAATGGCTATTAATGTTAATATATTAATAAATAAATCCTTACAGGGCCATTTTCATATGAATATTACTTAAATAAATTACTCTTTTACAGCAACATTAGTATTTACAAAAAATTAATCACCAAAAAAATATTTTTAAAATTTTAGGTGAGAGACCTCACCAATGCCACTTCTGTCCCAAAGCATTTGCCACCAGCTCTAACCTAACTGCCCACATAAGGACGCACACGGGTGAACGACCGTATGTGTGCTGCGTCTGTCAAAAAGCGTTTTGTCAATCCAACGAACTTACGAAACATATGAGGACCCATACGGGAGAAAAAAGTCATATTTGTGATATTTGTCATAAAGGTAAGAATGAAAAGTTTGTGAACTGTCTAGGTGAGAAATTGTATTATGATATTTTTTTTTCTTTAGACCAAGTATAGTAAGCCCTATAGTTGTTTAAAGATCTCAACTTGGGAAGTTCTTCTAAATAAATCTGAATCTTTAACAAATATGCGAAATAAACGTTTTTCGCATATTTGTTAATGATTTTTTCACCATGGTTACTAATTTTTTGAACCAATTCAATACATTTTTGTTCAGGATGTTTTTCTCAAATGAAAATGAAGAGCATGTAACTGCATTGCATATCATAAGTTTACTTAAAAAATATTTATTCTATATTATTTAATTAAAATTTCAATATTTCATTTTAATTAGAAAACAAATCAAACCATTCTTGTATAATCCAATTTTACTTCTACAAGACTTTCTTTGTACAGGTTTTAACGGTTCGAGCGGCCTCCTAGCCCACCGTCGCCAACACACCGGGGAACGCCCCTACGTCTGTCAACACTGTCAGAGAGGCTTCACCTCTTCCAACTGTCTGGCGGCTCACATCAAAACCCACAACAAAACGAACCCGCTGCAGTGCGGCCAGTGTGAATCGAGCTTTAGCACGCTGCTGAGTCTAAAGAACCACATGACATCCGAACACAGTATAGCTGAACAGTTGCAGTGTAAACTATGCCAAAAGAATTTTAATAAAGTCGGTGATTACGTGCTGCATATGAGAACACACGCAGAAGGGGAGGAGAGTTAACGTTTGGAGGTGTTTTTTTGTTAGTTAGGCTATGTTTACGCTAGATGTTTTAGCGTTTTGAATTTTATTGACGGATGAAGGCGGATTGCGTATTGGCATTGTCTCCTATGGCACGATGCAACCTTTGAAAAATGTATGCCGAATCACGGAAGACAATGTCGTGACGATTTGCTCATAAAAGGGGGGATATTCTCTCCTGCATAGGCCTTTTCATCATGTGACAAGCGCAAGCGCAGTCGCCATGTTGAAATAGCGGCAATTCAAAAGTTTCGTACTGTTTTGATCGACAATGGCTGGGACTGAGTATTATCTCCCCAATTAAATCATTTACTGGAAAAATCGTTGATGGTGCTTCACGATTTATAATTCAGTTGAAACCCATAATTTTACGCAATTAAAAAGGTAGCTTAAATGTCATGGACGTCTTTAAAAAGGAAAAAGAAGTGAGCTAAGTGAGAGGTTAGGCATCATAACTTCTTTACTATACAAAAAGTATCTATAATTTTATTCTAATTAGACCTAACACATATATACAATTGTTATATTGATTAAATTGTATTGTATTTAAATGATTTATAGCGTGTATCACTCTTACATACTCCATAACAACACCGCTTCTTCGTTCCTTTTCGTACTGATATCATTATAATAATCGATTAAAAAAACCTATTTGCTAATTAAGGCACTTTTTTCTTTATTTTCGTATTTCTTTTCTTCAATAACTATACTTTCTTTAGTATTTTTTTATTTTAATTATGTGTTTACAGGTCCTTTAACATGCTTGTTTACAAAAAACAGTACGAAAAAAATGGCTGATACTGACGCATGCGCACAAAAAAAATTGTGATGAAAAGGCCTATTAAACAATACATGATAAATATGGAAGCCTCTGAATATATTAGATTTTGTCACGAGTAGGAGGGACAATATCTACTGTTTCTTGGAGTCATCGTTGTTTGTTTCAGTTTGCACTACTAACCAAAACTAGCAAAACTAGAACTTAGAACTAGTTCTGGTTAGTAGTAACCAGAACTAACGAAAATGAAAAGGCACTTATTGACCAACGTAAATAAAAATACATCCAATGCAAAGTCTTACTAACGGTTTTTTATGTATTACAATAAAATAATAAACTAACGAAACAGAACATTTTAATTAGAGAATGGCGACCCTTAATGAGCAAATTATTGGGAGATTGTCTTCCGTGATTCGTCATACATTTTTCCAAGGTTGCGTCTTGCCATAGGAGACCATGCCAATAGGCAGGCGGGTTTTTGGTGGGAAAACTACTTATTTTTAACGATCTCATTAGTTCATGTCTCTTAGTACTATTTTAAATTTAAATATAAACAAAAAAAGTAATGAATAAAAATAATAAAAAATTATATACATTCCTCTAGACTCTAGAGTAAATTGTTGTATTTCCTCCCTTGTATTTAAATGCCCTCAGCTTCGGGTAGTGCATCAAATTATCCGCGGTACTTTTCTTCCTTGTTATGTAATATGTAGTTATTTACATAACAAGGGAGGAAAGTGCCTCTTTTTCTCCCGCGGATAATTTAACTATTACATAACAAGGGAGGAAAGTGCCTCTTTTTCTCCCGCGGATAATTTAACTATTACATAACAAGGGAGGAAAGTGCCTCTTTTTCTCCCGCGGATAATTTAACTGTTACATAACAAGGGAGGAAAGTGCCTCTTTTACAGAGGTCATTCTAAGAGCGCAATTTACTTTAGAGGAAGGTGTACACATTTTTCTACTACTTTTCATTTAAATTTCCAAAAATTCTCTTTGAATTTGTGTTCTATTATTAAATTGTCGGGTAAAAATTTTACCTTTCTAGGAAGGAAGTGCTATATTTTTTTCTACTACTGATTTCTGTTTTCCTGGTAGTTCCAAATATAATTAACATCAGTTTCTCTTGGACAACTCGATCATAATTAACGTCCACAGATTTATATTAATTTACGTTTCCGTTTTGTTTTATTTAGAACCTTCATCAGAATAGTACATTGTTTATATTAAAATACGACAATTATTTATTATTTAAAAATGTTGCCAAAACCCAACGGGTCTGTTGCTAGATGGTTGCCATTTTAGTATATTTTTTTTGTAGTAATTCATGTTTTAAATTAATTAAATGGTAATAAAAATAATGGCTAAAATCTTAAATAAATTTCATTAATTTATTATATACAAGAAAATGTGTTTTATTTATTCAATGTACAAAATACATTATTAATGTACAAATAAAGCATTTTACAATTATTGTTTTTTTATTTACAGTATTTGTCATAATATATAGGATATATCACACTCAGCGCTAGACGAAACAAAACGGGAAAATATATCAAAAGGTGTTTTAAGAACAAAAAAATATTGAAGAGATCAATTATTTTGTTTTTTTTTTACATCCTTTAAATTTTTAATTTTTTTATAGCATATTAAAAATATTAATTTGCAAATCCTAAAATATTTTTTAAACATTCCTGGGGGGGTAATTACCATCTCTATTCTCTCTTACCTACCATCTTTATCTTATGTTGTAGTTTTGTCGACTTAACCTACCAGTCTTTTTCTTAACTAAAGATTTAAAACCTAATTTACTTAAGCTTAAGTCTGGATTCAGTGCTCGACCGACGCGACGGTCAGCACCAGTGATTGACAAAAATTGTATTTTCGTCGCTCAAATTGGCTCTAATTACTCTGTGTTAGAAAAATTGGTAATTGTTCCAACATATATTACACTCGCGGCTAGAGAAACCCTGGATATTATTGACAGTGTTGACACGTGAAACATGCTTTATTATGCAAGGGACTCAGCGCGTAATTTGAAAAGTAGGCTTTTTCTAAATAATGCATTTAACGTAAAAAAAGCAAATCATGGGTCTTTTCTAATACGTCTCCGCATTTTTACGTCTGAAATATAATTGGGAAAAATAAAAAGCAACTTTAACTTAACAGAACTAACCATGACCGACCAAAAATGAAGGATTTTGAATTTGTCTTAATTATCCCTACACAGAAGTTATTAACACATTTTTTATAATTTTTGATATGGTAGAAGTTATAACTTTTTTAAAAGTGTATTTACGTATTCCCCGGGTTTTTTCTAACACCTTGTTAAAATTTTGTTTTTAAATTCTACAAATAATTTAGACAAATTCAAAAGCCCTAACTAGTCGGTCATGGTTAGTTAAACCGGCTTTTTGTTTTCCCCAATTATATTTCAGACGTGAAAATGCGTGGACGTATTAAAAAAGACCCCAAATTATTACATTAAAATGTAATTTTTTAGGTTATGACAAGTTCGTTAGATTATATTAGACATGCGTCAACACTGTCAAGAAGCTCGCCAGCCATAATGTCCGGGGTTGCTCTAGATGCAAGTATATATTACTAATTATTTAAAGAGTTAAGTATTTCTAATATTTTATTCTATAATTAATGCTGGACTGTTATTTAAAAAATAAATGAGTAATTGTATCAATTTACTAATTACCCTAATTTTTCGAAAAATTAGTTAATGATTCTTTTTAATTATTAATTATCTAAGTCATTAAAAAATTAATATGTTGATTATTGATTTTCAGGATAATTTTAAGTTTCATAATAAAAAAATTAATAATTAAAGTTATCAATGTATGTTATTATGCTCATTCAAATTGGTTTATTCCCGCTGATGGTATCGTCAATGGAAAAATCGAACAGAAATCTTTTCGAAATAATTTAATCATTAGTGTTTAATTATTCTTTGGGCATTGGTAATCTTTGGTTTAGGATCTACAATACAATACAATCTACAAACAAGAAATACAGTTATTTGCATTTTTTTTTTCATACTCTTTGGCGAATTAATAATATTAATAATAAGATCACCTTCCAAAAAATTAAATTTCATAAAATGTTTATTTTTCTCCAAAAATTTTTATGGTTTTTTTTTTTAATTTTAGGTGAAATTCTATTTTTTCTTATTGTGCATCAAAATCAGAACAATTTCTAAAAGAAATTTAAATTAAATCAATTTTTCAGATCTACAGTATTTTTTTATTTTTACTTCCCACTAAGAAAATTTAAAAATTAAAAAAAAAGGATTATTAATTATTAGAATGATTAAAAATTTAAAGTATTTTATTATTAATCGTTGAAATAATTGATAATTTCAGTAATTTACTTACTAATTATTCCAATAATTAGTAATTGAATTACTTAAATTATTAATTTTGAATTTTTAATTGTTTTAATAATTTGGAATTTGAGTAATTTAATTACTAATTATTTAAATAATCATGAATAACAATTATTAAATTACTCATTGTTTTAATAGTTAATAATTTGAGTTATTCAATTACTAATTATTGGAATTTGGATTAGTTTTGAAACTATTCAAATCACTAATTATAAGAACAATTATTGATGATTATATGGTATTCTAATTACTAATATTCGGAACTATTAATCTTCCCCTTCCAACAGTTGTCCCTGTTTCTCATAAAATGTCCGATATAATTTTTAAAGTCAAACAGATCAAGCTTATTCTTTCTTCTCTTAATACTAAAAAATCGTCTGGGCTGGATGGCATACCAGCAATCGTCTTAAAAAAATGTGCTCCCGAGCTTGCACCCATCTTAACTCGCCTCTTTCGAATCTCTTACGACACGGGCATTTTCCCGGAGAGTTGGAAAGCTGCACGTGTACAACCTGTCCCCAAAAAAGGATCCAAAAGTCTCCCTTCCAACTATAGACCTATATCTCTTCTTTCAGTTGTTTGCAAAGTAATGGAAAAATTCATTAATTCCCAAATCTTAAAGTATCTGGAAAAACATAAGATCTTACATGATAGACAATATGGATTCCGTCACAGTAGATCCACAGCTGATCTTCTTTCCTTTGTCTCACACAACTGGAACAAGTCCCTTGAGTTTCTTGGTGAATCCCAGATCGTTGCTCTTGACATATCCAAAGCTTTCGATCAGGTCTGGCATGATGGGCTTCTTAACAAACTTCCTTCTTACGGTCTTCCACCTAAGCCTTGCTCTTGGCTTTCCAGTTTCCTTTCTAATCGACGTATATCAGTTAGTGTAGATGGTCATTCCTCCAGCTTCTACCAAATTAATGCTGGGGTGCCCCAGGGCTCAGTGCTGGCACCCACGCTGTTTCTTCTACACATTAACGATCTTCTCTCTTCCACAATCAATCCCATTCATAGTTTTGCTGACGATAGTACCCTCCACTCTAGTATTCAATTTCCTAAGCCACCGTGTAATCCTGATTTTGAAAACAAGCGCAGGTCAATGCAGATATCCCTTTCACAAGACCTCAATCTTATTTTGGATTGGGGCGCCAAAAATCTTGTTCAGTTTAATGCCTCGAAAACACAGTCATGTTCGCTGTCAAATGCTCATCCTTTACATATGAGCGGCCAAGTTCTGCAGAACAAAGAGTCATTTAATCTTGTCGGCGTTACTTTTGAGAATAACCTCAACTGGCACAAACACATTTTATCCATAGCTTCGGCAGCTTCAAAAAGATTGGATTTCTCTTCCGAGCCAGAAAATATTTCTCTTCTTCCAATCTGTACACTCTGTATGTATCCCAAATCAGACCCTCTTTAGAATATTGTTCCCATGTCTGGGGAATGGCGTCCCCTACAACACTTAGCATTCTGGACTCCATTCAAAGAAGAGCCGTTCGTCCTATTAATGATCCAACGCTCACAGAAAGGCTTCCTCTCTTGCCCACCGTCGAGCTGTAGGGGATCTGTCGCTCTTCTATAGGTATTTTCACGGCTTCTGCTCAGAGGAGTTGGCCAGTATAATTCCTTCTTTGGCAGCTCCCAACAGAGCAGCACGTAGTGCAACTTTTATGCATCCTTTTACAGTTCAGTTAGAGAGTCCCCGAACTTCCCGCTTTCTTCGTTCCTTCATCCCTAGAGTGTCAAGAATATGGAAACTGCTCCCCACAGAAGTTTTTCCTTCTCCTCCCAATCTCCAAAAATTTAAGTCCCGTGTGAACAAACTCCCTCTCACCAGACACCCACGGTACGTTAATACTTAGGCATCGGCTTTCGTGGACTGTCCCAAGATAAAAAAAAGAATTATTCATTAATGTTAAAAACAAAATTATTAATTTTATAAATAATGAATAGTTTAAAAAAAAATTGCCGACCACTGGTTAGCACTGACATCAGTTGAACGTAGCTCTATCAATGAAATTGTATAATCAACTACAGTGCAGAGCTAACAGATTGCCACGCGCTTTACACTGTAGTTGATCAGAGTCCTGATATAGACCAATGGTCAGGGCTGTCTGTTGTTCGAGCATAGAATCCAGGTTACATAATATTAAGATTCTTAACTGTCTAGAACATCCGAAATTGCTTTATATATTTCAGATTTCACTTTAACCTTGTTTTTGTCTCCTATAATTCTGCCTAATTCTACCGCAATCATCTTAGCAAACAACAGATCTTCTGCATTTAGTTGGGGAAGAGTATACCTAGAATTCTTTAAAGAATTCTGCGATAAATTTAAATCTTCATCAAAGTTTTGTGTATTAACACTAGCATTTCTATGTAAACTTGCGAATTTCTTGGAAAACTTCATTTTCTTAACGGAACTCGAAGGACCAGGACTGTGAGACTCGACTAAACTTATTTCTTCAACATTATTTAAAGGATCATATTCATTTAAGGCTTCTATAGCATTGTCGGATAGGTAGTCACCTGTTTCTTCTTTGGGTTCTGAAATCAAAAATACAAAAAGTAGTAGGTTTGTTATACTTAAATTGATAAACAGTGATTTTGTTAAACAAAATCACGTCGTTTTTTTAACACTACTTGGATGGATCCTTCAAAAAAAGTATCGATTTATGGATCCTGATCCTCATAAAAGAATTGAATCATCAATACGAATCACGATTCATTTAAAAAAGAAAAGAAATCAAATCCAGGGAATTAATTTCAATTTAATTGGACCACGAATCAGGAACATCTTTAGTTTTCATACTTGGAAATGGCAGAACTCAAAACTTGCAGTACTTCAAGTAAAATTTTACTTGAAGTACTTTTTTGTACTTCAAGTATTTTACTTCAAGTACTTTTTATTGGGGGGGTACTTGTTTTTTGATTAGTTTTTATGAAGATACTTGGATTTTTACTTGATTTCCCCCAAAAAAATTTAAAGAAGTATTTTTTAAGTACTTGAAGTATTACGATGTACCAAAGAAATTTTACTACTACGAATAGATGGTTCATTTAAATGGGGCGTTTTGAATCAGTTTGGAGATATCAATGCTTCCGTAAATGCGAATAAAATTAAGTCGGTAACCCCTGCCCCAGTGAAACGAGGTACGAAACCATGTGCGACATTGTCAATGTCTGTCGCTTGTCCTTTTTTTGGGGAAACGAAGTAGCGAAAGCGGGTGGCTAAACGGATTGCGTATTTTCTAGTCGCGTTTCATCACGCCAATAAAAAAAGGGCCTCCGGGGAACACTGTTTAACTTTCGTTCAAGGATAGGGGAAAATCTCTCATGGACATCGGCTCGCGTTAGCCAAAGTTAAAAAGGTATCAAAAATATAGCATTGAATGGTTCATCTTACCCCTAGTAGTATTATCTTTGGATGTACTTGAAGAAAAAAAAAATACTTTAAGTAAAGAAAGTACTTCAAGTAAAAAAAAAGTACTTGAAGTAAAAACAATACTTCGTAAAAAAAAAAGTACTTAAAAAAAAAAATCAACCAAGTACTCGAATTTACACGCCTTAGATAGTCGTACAAACAAGCTAAAACAAGAAATACGCGCAACCGCTGCTGTTTCTTTTTGTTTTCATTACAGCGCTTATTTGAATTGGACCCCAAAAGCAAGACAAGTGTAAATATTACTGAGAATTAGATTTTTGTTCTTTAAATAGGTCTTGTGTTAACGTAAAAAAATTTTAAGTGCTCTGGTCTGGTGAAAACAAAAAAAAAAAGATACCTAATAGTAGAAGTAAAAATAATTAGTTGTTTTAATTAAAAATTCTAAATTTTTATCTTTTTATTTTTTAAACTTTATTAATATTCGCCTATTATTCCTGAATTAAAAAATATTTTATATTTATAAAAAGAAAAAAAATATAATAATATGCAAACATTTTGTGAATATTATAACTTATTACCTTCATTTGAACGAAAACCCCTGTTTTTTTAATAGGTAATTTAAAAAAATTTTTACTTATAAAATGGAAACGACATCAAAATTGAAGTTAGGTTGTTCTGACTTGATTTTGTGTTAAGGGAAAAAAAAATATTTCCCAGAAAAATTTGGGTCCAAAAACCCGCTGTAGGCACCCTTTTAAAACACTCGTTTTTTTACAATGTATCGGATGCCAAGGGGCAACCCATTGGAACCAAAGGGAAAAAAACCCTTTTTTTTGGGGGAAAAACCCAAAATTTCCTATAATAGTTTAAGGCCCGGGGGTCACCCGAGTACGGCATTGTAGGCTTTTGCCATAAATTTAAAATACGAAAAAATTTTCATTATTTCGGACATCGGATGCATAAGATCCCAATTTTTAAAAGGGACACTTAGGAACCCTACTTGTTTTCCTAACTATAGTTTTGAACGACTGGCCTACTTTCCAATGACGTAGCGCTCAGTCCCCAAAAAACCTTTAATAGTTGTTGGAAAACCCCGTTTTTTTGGGGAAAAACCCCCCAACTGCCTTACAAAAAATACTACTCAAGTATAATTTGTTTTCCTTGGGGAATACTTTTTAAATTCTTCAAGTACTTTGGTTTACTTAAGTACTTTGGTGTATTTTAAATACTTTGTTTTACTTCAAGTACTTTGTTTTACTTCAAGTACTTTGTCTTACTTCAAGTACTTGGGTTTATTTTAAATTTTGGATTTACTTCAAGTAAAATACTTGGGTGGTATTTCAAGTACACTTTTTCAATTTAGGTACTTGAAAATGCAAGTACATTTTAATAAATACTTGGTACTTGTACTTGAAGTACTATTTAAGAGTACTTTGACAGCTCTGACAAATGGTAACTAAGATACGAATGATACTACATAATCCAGATGATAAATCAAGCGTCAAAGATTTTAACACGCAGCCCGAGCCGCGGAATTTAATTTTAGCCTCATTTTGAAGTGCTGTAACTCTTACCAAATTAGTTTTTGTTTAATACAAAATTAATAATTTTAGGTCAAAATATGGAAATTTAAAATGGCGTATTCGATAGGGGGATTTTCGCAATATTTGTCTCAAATTAGAAATATAAGGAATCGATTTCTTTTGGAATCGAATCCTTCCAAAAAATAATCGATCCCGGATCATTTTACAATTATATTAGGTACAAAGTCGGATCATGGATCCTATTTTTAAAAAGTAATCAATCCAGCCTTCGGATCCATAAAAAGAAATGATTCCTGGATTTGATTCCTCCATTCAATTTCTAAATTCATAGAATTTCATGCAGAATCTGGAAATAAATTAAAAAATAGGGTATTCCATTAAAAAAAACTAATGTTATATTCGTCACGCTTTTTTTACCACCCAGTATCGTCAAAAATAAGTTTAAACTATGTACTTTAACATTCTCTTAAACTTTTGTATTAACCGTTTTTTTGTAATTCTCAAAACAAGTGTGATAATGAACTTTATTCTGTGGTTGACGATGTTGTACAGAGTGAATCACTCACGGACGTATTAAGGGGGGTTTAGGGGTCCGACCCCCCACTTCATATCCATCTTACTTGTTCAATAGAAAAAAATTACATGCACCACGCCGATTGTAGAAAACGATTGTTGCTTAGTCCGCCGCAGTGCGGGGAGCGGTTAACTTTTATTGCCTCTCCCTTGGACGTCTTGATTTGTAATGGTCCAGCGTAGTCAACTCCAGAATGGGAAAATGGTTGTGATGGTGTAACTCGTGTTGTCGGAAGTTGTCCCATTAATTGCTCGGCTGTCTGGGCCTTAAATCGAATACACTTTATGCATTTTCCAATGTTAGTTTTGACTGTTCTTTTCCCATTGGCGATCCAGTACATTTTCCGAATATATGCTAATTTTAGTTGGTTTCCGCCGTGTAGGATTTTCCAATGAGCATCATTAATAACCAATTTGCTAAGGTGACTATGAGAATGCAAAATCGCAGGGTGTTTGGAGTTAAATGACAGATGCGATTTCTGCAGCCTTCCCCCGACACGAAGAATTCCATCAGCATCTAGGAATGGATTAAGATTGAGTATCTTACTAGCCTTGGCAACTTGCTTTTTCTCTAGTAGAGCATCAATTTCCTCTTTGGGGACCCCTCCCTTGTCAAAGCTATAGCTACGTCCGTGGAATCACTCTGTACAACATCGCGTTCTTGATATTACTTTCACTGACGCTTAAACGAGAGTGGAAGTACAGGGTGCGGCATCATAACTTCCTTTTTTCAAAACTTAATTTGATTTTTACAATGTTGGTACATACCTAAAGTTTTGTTTTACATAGCTTTGAAGAGCAAATCACGGAGGTGACGTCCCCCATTCTCGATACATTGAGTAAACCGATTTCTGGCGCGGCAGCATAACTTCCTTTTTTGATCAGGGGCGATTTGCAGTGGCCGGCACGATCTCCCGATTTATCTGATTGTGATTTTTTTTGCAATCCCGTGTTTATGTGAACCTTCCAAGGACCCTTCAATTTTAAAGAACAATATCCAGGAAGAAATTGCCAACATAACGCTTGCTATGCTTGAAAGAGTCATGAGAAGCGCCAGAAATCGGTTTACTCAATGTATCGAGAATGGAGGACGTCACCTACGTGATTTGCTCTTCAAAGCTATGTAAAACAAAATTTTAGGTAAGTATATACGCGCAAGAGGGTCCAAAAATTATAATTTTTATAAAGATTTAAAGAAGTGCAAATCTTAAAAAAAATTTGGCAGATATTTCTATAATGCCCTGAATATGCATTCCAAACTTTATTTTTTTTTAGAATGAGAGAACACAACGACCTAACTGTACCTATAATGATGGTGACATTTTCACTACTTTCTTCGCTTTGTGAGTGGCGCACCACGGACTGTGTTTGTTTGTATTTTTCTCCTACGTCAATGAAGGCCATTTTTTTTACAATAGGTTCGTTTCTTCGATGTTCGTAAACTGAGCGTCTCCAATAACCTTCTCTCAAGGCTTTCCATTTTGCCTTAAGCTTATTTTCTGAAAAATGTATATTATTAAACACTGGTATTTACTACAATAGTCTAAATTTAAAACTAAATTGAAAAATTACAAAAAAAACTATGCTTTATACACAGGGAGTTGTTAGCAGTTTTTTTTCTATATGCTCTTTCTTTGCATTTATTTATTTTAAATACCCCCACCCCCATAACAAGTGGTGTACCTAAAAAAACATTTTTTACTTTATCCCCCACATAGACTGACGTTAGCAAAAACAAATGCATCAAAATGTATTTCCTTGGACCAATGCACCTGACCAATGTGAAGATTTTTTTTTGGTCATTTGTTTTTGCCTGCTACATTCACAATTTAGTACAGCTGCAATATACCTAAGTAGTTTAGGAGCAGGTGCACACAGCAATGAAATCCGCAGCGTTGCCAAGTTTATACTCAGATTCAAAAAATGGCGGCTATTTTAAATAATGATTGACAACTAATGTAGGTAGCGTTTATAATATAGTATGGGAACGAATGCATTATTCGAACTAGTATTTTTTATTTTGCCACTAATAAATTATCATACGTCCCATTATGAGATATTATTTTCTGAAATAAAGTTTGACTACAAATGGGCAACTAGGTATGTGTCGGTTGTCTAATATCGACTTGTCAACTAACATTTTCCACATGAAATATTGGATTTAAACTTAAGTTGAGGCTTAAATCGACTTTATATAACTGGTCATAAGTCAGTTACTTCCTATTTGTTAAAAAAAAAACATATTTTTTTTTAAGTTAAATTTATTAGGAAAATCACATAATTTTTGTTGTAACAGTATTCATTATCCTAGAATATAGACAATTACATTTCAATATTATAAATTAATAAGAGTGGTCATGATTAGGATCTGTTGATCTAAATAGAGACTGAGATAGGGTTTCTTTTATAATATTTAATTCACTGAAAACAGGCTTTTTATTTTTTCGTTTATGAGACCCTTTCTTTTTTGTAGAAAAAAATTTTTGTTTGTCAATTAATTTATTTGCTGGGAAGTTTTTTTCTTGAGATTTATCAGCAACCAAAGGTACGAAGCAAGTTTTTGTAACTTCTTTATTTGACCCCATTGCCAATAAAACTTTTAAATTTTTTAACATAAAAACCTTTTCATCATATGTGTAATTGAAATTTTCAATATTGCTTACAACTTGAATGGCAGCTGCTTTAATTTCACTGGATAAATCTGGAATGTCAGAATAGGTTTCAAGTGAAGGTCGATTCAAATTTTCAACTATTTGACAAACTTCTTTCTCTCGATCCTCCATTTTCTTAAAATCTGTTGATGCTTTATCCTGTTCAGAAAGAGAATTAAGGCATAAAAAGTGTATATGTTTACAGATTGTTGTTCTAATATTATAATCCATACATGAGCATTGGTACATGTGGATACATATTTTACAGTATTTACAGTTTAGTTCACAGCACATATTAGTTTTTTTTCTAATTATTATATATTGTTTGTCCTGCTTATCCTTGGAAATAATGTAAATATCATTTTCATTCCTAATAGACCAATGTTCTGTTAATGCAGCTTTGTGTCTCTGGTTTATATAATGTAAATGCCTATTTGGTTTGCTTTTTATTATTTTTATTATTCTGTCCACAGACTTGTCACGCACAAACTTTTCTAATGCATGAAGAGCTTTATCTAAACGTTTAATTTTTTTTCCTTCTAAGTATATATACTTAATTACTTTGTGCATGCTTTCTAAAAACATGTTTGTGTTAATACCGCACATTTTCCTGTAACAATACGCCCAATGCTGTCGATTATCATAGTAATAATGTTTTAAATAAATGCAAATTTCCTTTGTTGACTCATCGGAATCCAAAATGTTTAAAAACTTGATATATTCAGCTTCGAATGTGGCTTCTTCTAAAGAGGTCTGTAAATATTTTAAAGTTTGGTAAACCCATTTTCGTTTTTCAAGATCTTTAACTTTGGCAAGATTTTGTTGCCAGGCTCTGTCTATATGCCATGAACAATACAGTCTAAACTCAGATGGACCTATGACCTTTTCCCAGGCATTATAGTATACGTTAGTTATGTCAGACATGAATGTTCTAGGGACAACCATTTCACCAACAGCAGTTTTAACGAAATTAAAAAACATCTCATAAATATAGGTATCGCTTCTGTTTGAAAAAAGGAAAGCGACTGGGAACCCTTCTCCAAATTCATCAATAACCAAAAGCGTGGTTAATTCAAAATTATAAGAATTTAGACCATGGGTCGAATCAATACATATAACATTTGATCCAAATTTTTTAAATAACTCTTTTTGAGTCGGATACATTAAAATTAGACAAAAATCATTTTTCTCTAAATTAAAATTCAAAATAATTTCACTTTGTTTTTTGTAAAATAGAACAGGATTAATAGAACTGGTACTATATTGTTTCACCCAAAGATCTACACTTGTAGCATCATTCCTGTGTCGAATTCCATCTTGCAGTGCGATATTGTATGATTTTTTAATATTTGCAATGTCTTGTCTTGTTAAAATGTCATCACGATGAACTTTTTTCTTAATTTCATCTTTGCTGGTATCCAAAATACTAAAATAATAAAATTCGATTAAAAAATAAAAAATTTAACATTTATAAACTGACAAGTTGATGGTGGTTTCATTAATTTAATTTTATATTATTATTATTTTATGTAATAATTATTAATTTTAAGGAAAACCTACTGTGTTGTTGAAACTCCTGCCATCAGCTTAGAAGCAATATTTTTACGGCATCCTTTTGAAAGATGTAAATGTTGAATTTCATGATGATGTCCATAATGATCTGGATAATATAAAATATCACATCTACCTGATTTAATATATTTTGTCACAATAATTTGGCTACTACAACTCATATTTATTTTAGCTGATCCTTGGCTCTTTAAAGAACGTTTTCTACTGTTTTCATTTTTTATATTTTGTGAACCTAAAATAAATGAAAATATAAGTATCTTTGTGATATAAAATTAACCATAAAGTTTTATTAAGTATCTGCCTCCTCTTATTAGGAGTATGTATTTAGTAAATAATATAAATGGACAATTACTTTAACAACTAAAATGTTAGTTTGGGTGTCTGTTATTCGTTATATAAGTTTAGGTACTACTTTAAAAAATGATTACAAGGATAAGTGATGATGTATACATACAAAATTCATTTAATATAGGTATTACAATAACAATACACATGCAACAATCAATTCCCACATAATAGTAATAAAAAATACTAATAAACTACAAAGTAAAACCTACAATATCTACCAGCATTGCATAAGTTGAAAACCCATTTACCAGTTCTAACACAGTCAAAATAGATCTTTTCTAAATTCTGTCCAGATACTAACTGACACCGAATTGTTCCTCTTGATTTTACAAAGTTTACGTTTTTGTTTCTTTCTTCCAATTCGAGCCATACTTCAAATTCTATAAGATCACATGACCAAAATGTTTGTAAAATAGAAAAGTTATAATAACTACACAATACACCTACCTTCAAAACTTATAAATTCCAGTTTTTGTAGATTAAAAATTAAGCTATGTCGAGTATTAAGGTGATTACGTAGATCCATACTACGTTTAAATGAAACTCTGCAGCCTTCAAGACATTTATATGGTCCAATTTCTTCAGGATAGTCTATTATAACAGGATCCACCAATTTGTGCACATTTCTACGGTGGCGATTTAAATTGGATTGCGTGGAAAATAATTTTTCACAATCGAAGCAGAATACTGGCATGATTAATGATTATAATTATAAAGTTAAATCAGGAGTAAGTACATCAACGTCGAAAAACCAGAAATAAACTAATATAACATAACCTAAATATTACAACCAGTGACGTCTGACAACACCGCGGATTTCGTTGCTGTGTGCACCCGCTCCTAAGTAGTTTTATATTATAATCTGCTTGTTTTTATTTGAGAATGACGTAAACAAAAACAAATGAAGAAAAAGTGATTCTATTGGTCAATTTGCGTTTGTAACCATAGTTACCGACTTTTTGGACCGACCCGTCATATTTTGGTAGAGGTATTTTTGCTTTTGTCATTCTCAATTGAAAATGGCAAGTTTTTAGTCTTGATATAGCTAAACAGAGAAATAATGTGATGATTTCTGGGATTAGTTCTTATCTTATAAGATTATTATAGTGATTTTAGGGGTTTTGAGTATTAAAAATATAGACACTATTCTTTTGAAACTTACTATCAATTTTTAAAACATCAGAAATAGCTTGCCACGCGACATCTCTGTCCGCCATCTTCTGACCAGTCCCATCATACAAAAAGGGCACATTCCTTACTAAAGTGATTATATCATCTTCATGGCGCTTTATATCTCCCGTTCCTTTTATACCTACAAAATGTTTACACATTAATACCAATTAGAACACAACTTTAATTTAAATTATACTATGATTTCAAAAAAAAGAAGTACCTAACAGATTCTTTCGACCTGTACATATATTTTTTAAATCTTAGTTTTTTTGGTCATTTTGCAAAGTTTAAGCATAACTTTGGTAATTGTCTCGAAAGTTGCCTCCACTCCGATTTTAACCAAATTTGGCATACAGGGTTTTTTGGGGCGCTGATCAAATCTGTAATATTGGCAACGTTTCGTTTTCGAGATATTCATCATCAAAGTTGAAAATCAAACTAACCTCATTTACACTATTCCTCCTTTTTTTTGCACAGAATCAAAAAAAAAAAAAAAAAAATATATATATATATATATATATATATATATATATATATATATATATATATATATATATATATATATATATATATATATATATATATATATATATATATATATATATATATATATATATATCGATCATTGACAGAATTCTTAATTTTTACACTAAATTGACACATAATATTTTATAAACATCTTTTAAAAATAATTTTTTATGTTTATTTTACACCTATTTTCCATTAAATTGCAAAGCTTCACTTTCAAACAGAGCGGCCATGTTTGCTGAATAATTCCCTAGTGTATACATGGTTGCGGCGTTTGATAGTAAAGGTTGCAATTAAATGGAAAATAGGTGTAAAATAAACAAAAAAATTATTTTTAAAAGATGTTTATAAAATATTATGTGTCAATTTAGTGTAAAAATCAAGGGTAATTGCCTCGAAAGTTGCCTTCTTTCCGATTTTGACCAAATTTGGTATACGGGTGTTTTTGTGGCACTGATTACGAATCTGAAAAAACATTTTTTGGCAACGTTTCGTTTTCGAGATATGCATCATCAAAGTTGAAAAACAAACTAAGTTCATTTTCACTATATTCCCCCTTTTTTGTACACAATGCTTAATTTTTACACTAAAGTGGCACACAATATTTTATGCACACCTTTTAAAACCTTGTAGTTTTATTTATTTTACACCTTTTTTTATTAAATTGCGAACTTTCAAGTTCAAAGGCAGCGACCATTTTTGCTTATAAAATCCCTAGTGTATACATGGTTGCGGCCACATTGCGGCGTGTGAAAGTGGATATTTGCAATTAAATGGAAAAAAGGTGTAAAAATAAATAAAAAACAAGTTTTTAAAAGGTGTTTGTGAAATATTGTGTGCTAATTTGGTGTAAAAATCAAGAATTCTGTGCAAAAAGAAGGAGGGATAGTGTAAATAAGGTTAGTTTGATTTTCAACTTTGATGATGAATATCTCGAAAACGAAACGTTGACAAAAAAAGTTATTCGTGATCAGCGCCCCAAAAAAACCCCTTATACCAAAGGTTAAACTCGGAGTGGAGGCAGCTTTTAACACAATTACTAAAACGTTTTTATTATTCTTCTTTTAAGTTTTAGTTTTAAATAAACCAAAACGGAGAATTAAGGTGCAAAATTTATACAGGGTGTCCTGAAAATACGTGTAACATATTTTTTTAGGACAGACTCCTAACGTCAAAAAGGCTGAATTAAAGCCAATTAGTAATCTGAAATTCCCGGAAATTCCTTAGTTTAGCTGGTAGATAGCGTAAAAGCTTACAATAAATTAAGAAAAAATTATTTGGTGATTGATTGTTAGTCGGATTGAGAGTAAGTTTGAATCAGACTTTAACTTTGTAGTAAACTTAAAATTTTTGTTATGAATTTTAGCATGGTAAGGTTATAAAGCAATTATTCTCTGACTACAGTTTGATATAACATTCTGTCTATTTCATTAATCTTTCTTACCAAAATCCCTCGCTACATCGTAAACATGTTGCATTATATTATCCATTTTGAACTTTTAATTTGTCTTTAAACGAAACTTTTGAGGTCAATTCATTTGCTAAAGTAGAAGTGACAAGCGTGTAATACATACTGGTTGGGGTTATGTAGTGCTGGGTGATATTTATCGATATTTTTGAAACATCGATGTTTAGTTACCGATGTTCGATGTTTTTAACTTCGATGTTAGATGTTACAAACATCGATGTCGACATCGATATTTACCTTTCGATGTTCAATATTATAAAAAAAAAGGTTTTAAACTTGATTTTGATGAAATAAAATATTGATTTTTTGAGTGATAGCATTTGATTTTATTTGATGAGGTTGCTTAATATTAATTATTTTTCGCTCCACTCGATATTCAACAACATTCCTTTTTTTCTTGGGTGGATTGTGTGTGTAATTTTGGGGAATTACCGGCCTGGCATATTGGCATAATATTTTGTCTTCTTCTCTCATTTTGATCTTTTACGATTTTTCATTTCAACTTTAACTAAAAAAATATATTTTTTTTAAATAGTATCAATCTTTTAAATTTTAAAACCAATGTTTAGCAAACATCGATGTTTCACAACCGATTCTTACAAGACATCGATGTTTGCATTCGATATTAACATCGATGGTCAACATCGATGTTTCGTATCGATGTCCCAGCACTAGGGTTATGACACTACTGTATTTAATTTACGGTTTATGCAATTGGCGCAAGCGCTTGTTAAGTTAAGTTTCTGGAGATTTAACATAACTTTGGCACACATTAAAAAATGATAAGTACAGCTTAAAACCATATAACATGTATTTTATCATAAATTTTATTAATATAACTGTTTTTATTTTACAAATAGGTTTATGGCGGTTATTTTTATGTAAATATTCGCGAATGAAATTTTTGTTGTGGTTTTTTTTTGTAGATGGCACCTGCTACCTAAATTACAGAAATCTGTAAAATTCTTAAATTGCATGGATTTCACAGATATCTTCTTTTTGTTAGTTTTAAAAAATGCCATTAGGAAATGTTCTATAAAAAAAAAGGAAACTGTAATTTAATTTGTTGCGGTATTACAGGGCCGGCTTACTGTTAATTTTTATTCACTCTTAATTGCATTCTTAAGGCTAAGAAAAAAACATTTTCATTAAAAATCGTTTTTGTTTTTAAATTTTATAGGTTTTACCTTTAAGTAGGTTGTAAATTAGGACACAAATTTAGTATTTATTTATATTCAAATTCTTAGTTTCTTAAAATTCCCAAGTCCACACCTGTGGTCTTAACAGAGGGCACCACTAGACAAAAGTTGGCTTGATGCGAAAGAGGAACGTCCTTGATTTTTATTAATGAGTTTTCATTTTGCAAAACACTTTCTTGTCAGCTGATGGACAAAATGAAATTGCGCTTTGGCTAAAATGCCTAAATTTAGTTCGATGGCCCGTTGCCTTTTTACTTTGTGAACGATCAATGAACAATCGGTTAAGTGAAACAATTAAAAACTGCAAAGTGACTATGTTTGTTGCCAGTGTTTATCGATATCAGCTGTAAAAATGTCAGCCCGTAGTGAGTCGAGAAAAACTGGGAAATCACCTCTAATCGTATGTGTCATTAAGTTGGGGTTTTGTTTGTAGCCTTATTTTTCTTTTAATTTCATTGCTGTAACACATTTCAACATATTTGAAACATAACTTGTACTAATTTCACCATTTTTCATCACCTATTTGTTTATTTTGTGGGAAGTATAAATACAGGTAAACTTGCTGGTGGTACACCAGTCATTGTTTACCTGAAATATTTATTTTTGCAGGTAGAAACATCTTTCTTTGTTCTTGGTCTTGGTTGATGATCAGTTTTAATCTTAGTAGGTAAATTTCTTGAAAATTTTGCTGTAAAAAGGAGTATTTTAAGTTTAAAGATAACAAATACATAAATTATATTTTTGGACCCATTAAATTTAAAGGAAATTCTATGAACTAAACCTGATTATTTAAGGGTAAATATTGGGGAACTACCTGGTTTTATAAACCATAGTTCAAGGTTCATTAACATTTGATACTGTAAGGTCTGTAACCCCAGATGGAATCAAGATCAACACCCTTGTGATAACTTAACAAAATTTACAAAAATTGGCAAATAGAAGTGAGTCTTGTCTTTTTATAGAACTGAACCATTCAATGGTAAGTTTTAATATTTTCAGACTTTTTGCTGATCATACAGTTTAATTGGATATCTCTTTTTTTTAAAAATAAATAATTGCACTAATCTATAAATTGTTTCCACTTAAAGTATTTTAAATTTGTACATGTATTTTGTTCATCATATTTTTCATTTTTTGATAACCAATTTTAATAAATAAACCTAAATTGGGATAAAGAAGACCCAAAATAAAATAAGAATTAAGAAATGAGCATTTTCTAACTGCAACTTTTGTTTTATTTTTATTGGTATATAAAGAAATTTCACTGTTTTAAAAATAAATTGAATATTTTTTAAAAGTTTTAAACAGCTTAACCAAAAAATATAGACTTAGGGAAAGGGGGAAACTAAACGTGAAAAACTTTATGAATTTTTATTTAAAAAAACAAATTTGTTTAAACGGTAAGGTAATTTTAGCTCCATTCTAAATAAAAATATTTTAATAAATTTTTGTTTTAAATTTTACAATAATAAAACAACTATAGGGGTGAAAAAGAAATTTTAATGCAATTATCAAAAATAAAATAATTTCTTTATTTCGTATAAAAAAATGCTAATAATATGCGGACTAACATGAAAGAAGGGGGAAAGAATACATAAAAAAGACATTTTTGTTGACGGTTGCGTTTCTAGCAATGTTGCAAAGTTTTCTATATTTGTTATTATTGAAGGTTTTTTTTTTTTAAGAAATAAGTTTTTTTTATGAAAAAAAAATGAAAAAAAAAAAATTCAAAAATATTTTTTTGGTTTTTGGAGGCTTTGGTTTTTCCCAAAGAAAAACTTTTCAAAGCGCCGCAACTTTTTTTTTATTGAAAGGAAATTTCCTTTTTTAAAAAAAATAGTATTTTTACTTTTAACATTTTTCCTGAAAAACATTTTATTTTTTTCTTTTGGAAATAAACAAAATGATTTTAAATTTTTTTTTTTAAAAAATTAGCAAAAAAAATGTTTAAACCTTCTGTACATTATTAAGCATGGTTTCAACAACATTCTCTAATTTTTTTGTGAAAAAATATTAATAAACAAGCCTGTGACAGAGCTTTTTCCAGGGCGTCTTTAAATGTCTTTAAAAATAAATGATTTGCGGTGATCACTGTATCTCAGCTGAAAATTATCGGTAATCAAAATCCATTAGAATTTAGCCCAGGTATTATTAAAACCTCCTCCCAACGTTTTTTAATTATTATTTTTTTCATTTTTAAATTTCTGTTGGTCATTCAAAGTGAAAACTGCGAATTTTTACCAAAAATTTTGCCATTTTAGGGGTAAAATAAATTCTAAACGGAATGGGGAAAGCGAGGGGGAAAGGTATATTACATGAAGATAATATGCACTAAGTTTGAAATTAATCGGTAATGTAGTTTTTAAATGGTAGTGATCATGGTCTTTTAAAATGTAGTTTCGAGATAAACGAAGTTCAAAGTTTTTTTGATAAAGGAAGACTTTTTTTAAAAAAGTTAATTACTCAATAACTTTGGGAGTTTTGCTCTGATCGACTTTAAATTTTGGAAGTATATTTTTGAGATATTTAACTTTAAGAAGACAAAAAATAATTTTTTAGCCATTACCCTTCCCCCCTTCTTAATAGTTATGGCTGATTTTTGTTACCCAGAAGTATTTGTTTTTTTTTAGATACATAAAAACAATATTAAATTTGCCAATTTTCATTTAAGACTGATGAAAGCAAAAGCAACTGAACAAAAATGTACCATATTGTTTCAAAAGGTCAGTAACCATGGTTATAACTGCAGTTGACCAATGGGAAACTTTTGCTTTGTTTGTTTTTGCTTACGTCATTTTAAAATGAAATTGAAAAAATTTAGTAGCTGTTTTCTTTCTCTGGATTGTTTATTATATTAATTTCTTTGTTTTGAAAATTGATTAGGCTGATAAAAGGGTTCTAATCTGTTATATTGTGGTCATTGTTTACCTGACACCTTTTGCTAATTTTTATCTAGTTCAAACCTTATTTACTCTTTTGTTTATACATTTCCGTTTAATCCTAGATTTAAATTAGGTTAATTTTAACCATTTTACCTTCAAAGTTTAATAAAACATATTAATCGTTAATTACTGCCCAAGTTATTTACAATGGTATTTCTTGAAGATTTTTATGATGTACCTAGGAAAAAAATCGTGATTTTTTTGTAAAGTAGGTAGGTGGAGCAACGAATTCTTGGATAAAGTAAAGTAAACAAACCTTGTTTGGCATTAATATGTTTTTTGGGGAAGGAGGGATAGTTCTTGTAAACACACTGCACAACAACACACTAAATAACATCACCCGGAAATAATAACTTTTTCAATGTTTATGGCATTGCCCATAAATTACATTTTTATAAATCGATAATTCTTTATTGTCACAAATTAATTTTAAAGCCGGAAAACTATTTTTTTTATTATCTAAGTGACAACAGACATGACTTTACTTTAGATGCCCAATTGATTGCGTTGATCAAGTCGGTTTACAAAACGTGTTATTGAATAATACAACCTACTAGAAAGAGATAAAATGATATTTGAGTGCCGAAACACCTGATTTACTATCATTTTTTTTAAACGAATGCTTGAAACTGTCATATTAATAAATGTTTATATTTAAATAAATGTTGCCTATATTAACACAAAACCAATATTTTTGAATAATTTTATTACATTTTTTAAAAGGGAATTTCCTTAATTTGGTTTTTGAGATCTGGCAACCGCCATGTTCCAAAAGATCCTACTGGGCCCAACCACAACACGATGGGAACACAGCGGTTGGGTTTTGTAAAGTACCTACTAGGGAAACAAATTTTTTTTGGAAAAAATTACATTTTTTATTTTTTTTTTGCCTAGAAAATACAAGTTGTTTTTAACATTTTTCTCTCCAGGTACTAATTTTAATCAAGATACTTTTGCCTAAAATCGTCAATTTCATATAAATACCTACTAAGTAAAATAAAATAAAAGGCTATATTATTACACATCAAAATGACAATGAAATTATCCACAAAATACATAAACACAAAATATTAACGATACAACTCAATCACTATTTAAATTTCACATTGATAGGTACTCATGCACGTTGTAAAAGGCTTATCTCACTATAAAATTCTGTGTATTTTTCAAGAATTTAGTACTTTCAATATTACCAAAAAATTGCAGAAACTTATTTAAAAAAATATAATTATGGATATCAGAGTTCCCCTTTTAAAAATCAGCCTTATTCTGTCTTACACAAATTATGAGTATGGTATGGTCGAGGGTATCCTTACAATTAGTTTGTATTTTTTTTAGAAATTTGATCAAATTTTATCTTCACAACAAAGGTAAAATTTTACTCTACAGACACCACGCCGATTTTCATGGCTTTTTGCATACGGGGGTTTTTTAGGGCGCTGATCACGATTCTAAAATTAGTTTTGGTAATTATTGCATATACGGTTTTCTTCTATTTTTGGATTATATGGTAAAATTTTTATATAGTCATATTCCAGTGTCCTTAGGGATTGCAAATATACTACCGGAGAAGAGAAATTATGTGTTTTAATATTTTTTATTTTAATTTGAAAATTTAAAATTACCATTGATTTTCTCCATATAATGCGAAAACTCCCCATTATGACAAGGAACGTCAGGGGCAGTGTTGCCAAATCAGGGTCTTTTGAATACGTTCCCCATTTTCACGTCTGAAAAAATTTAAAATAAAAACCGTTTTAACTAACCAAAATTAACCATGACCAACTGTTTAGACAAATTCAAGAGCCCCTAGTCGGTCATGGTTAGTTTTGGTAAGCAAAGCAGTTTTTTTATTTATCCCAATTATATTTTAGACAGAACCAGAATATCAAAATTTGATGGCCGAAAATTATTAAGTTCGGCAACACTGTTGATACTTATTTTGAATTTGACAATGTAGAAAGAATGTGCTATCAGATATTAGATTTATTTCTAACCTATATTTTTTTAAATTTAAATTAAAAGTTGTTTTTCCCGATTTTCTGCGTATTTTGTCAATAGATTTTGTTTCTGTGTGTTATGTTTAACTAAATAATTATCAATTTATACGTTTTTACCCCGCCCAGACTCAAATTCACTCCAAATCCAGTAAGTTTATTTGGTTAAAAAAACAAAAATTAAACACAATTTCTCTTCTCCGGTAGTATATTTGCTATCCCAAAGGATACTTAAATGTAATTTTATTAAAAAAATTAAATAAAATCCAAAAAATAGCAGAAAACCGTATATGCAATTTTACCTTATTTTTTCCCAACCTCTGGTTTTTGAGTTATAAGGCCTCCAAGTGAACTAACCTAAAAAATGAACATTTTTCCAAAATTCCTCCTTCTTGAAACTAATTACCACCAAAATGGAACATACACTTATTGGGCACTTATATAAGAAACAAATACACTAAAATTTACAAAAGTTTATTGCTTATTTAAAAAAAAAACACCTCACATTTCACTTTTTTATATTTTGACAACTTAATTATAAATCAGGCAACCAGTTATACATCATATATGTTCTTAAAACGTACAAAAAAGTGGATTCATTTGGGATAATTTTTACTTAAAATAGACAATAAATTATTGTAAATTTTAGTGTATTGGTTTAATATATAAGTGCCTAATCAGTGTATGTTCCCATTTGTTGGTAATCAGTTCAAGAAGGGAGAATTTTGAGGTTAGTTCACTTGAGGCTTTAACTCAAAACTAGAGGTTGCCGGGAAAAAAACTAATTTTAGATTCGTGATCAGCGCCCTAAAAAACCCCCGTATGCAAAAATTCATGAAAATCGGCGTGGTGTCCGTAAAGTAAAATTTTACCAAACATATTTGTCACATCTTAAGTTTCACAAAATGATCTATGGTTTTTTTTAAACCATAGCCAGTTAAACATTTTTTACTCAACGATTTTCTTATGCAAAGATTTCAGATGCAGGTCCAAAAATCTCCTTTGGAGCCTAAAAATCAATTTTAATTTTTTTTTGGAATATTCTTTGGGTGTTTTACAGATTTCTTTTTAATGATCCATCTCACTTTAAAATTAAAAAGGAAAGTAAACTTAAAAGTCTGGTCCACTAGATTAATATGACATGTTTCGAATTCCATCATCAGTGCATCATAGAACATCTTACTTTTCTTTTTCTGGCAACTATGTTCTTAGTTTTAGTTTGCTTTATTTGGGATACTCGCCTTACTACTTTTTGGAAAATGGGACCTCTTCGGTCCAGGTCCCGGGGTATACAAGCTGACCCTGTTCAGCCCTATTGACTCCTATGAACTTGCAGATCGCCTGCAACAAAAAAAGCAGAATACCCCCCAAACAACACAAATATTAATCTACGTGTCGTTGACAAGTCGGCCACCGTTGTCAAGATAGAAACTAAAACAAAAAATTATTATGTTCTTATAAATACTAAGTTAAGTACTCCTTTACTTTGTGATAGTAAAGGAAAACCATAAGATCTTACATGATAGACAATATGGATTCCGTCACAGTAGATCCACAGCTGATCTTCTTTCCTTTGTCTCACACAACTGGAACTCCGATTAGTGTTATGTTACAGTCACTAAGATGGCTGAATGTTGAGCAGTCTATTAAAAAGGCGAACCTCGTTTTAATATATAAAATTGAACACAACTTACAGCCTAGTTATTTAAAGTTTTATCTTGAAAAGCGTTCAAATTTTTATAAATATGATTTAAGAACTAAACAACATTTCAATATCCCCATGGTAAATTCAGTATCTTTACAGAAAACTCTTTTTTATGATGGTGTTCGCATTTTTAATGAACTGCCTGACAGCATAAAGGACTCACCTAATCTTAAAATGTTTACTCGAAGCCTTTTGAAATATTTACGGAATTGATTTATTGTATTTTTTATTGGTTAAAATTTCTTTAATTGTTATTTTTTGTGTAAAATTTTGTTATTACTAGCCAAGTGCTAAATAAACGTATATTTATTTAAGTCCCTTGAGTTTTTTGGTGAATCCCAGATCGTTGCTCTTGACATATCCAAAGCTTTCGATCAGGGCTTCTTAACAAACTTCCTTCTTACGGTCTTCCACCTAAGCTTTGCTCTTGGCTTTCCAGTTTCCTTTTTAATCGACGTATATCAGTTAGTGTAGATGGTCATTCCTCCAGCTTCTACCAAATTAATGCTGGGGTGCCCCAGGGCTCAGTGCTGGCACGCACGCTGTTTCTTTTACACATTAACGATCTTCTCTCTTCCACAATCAATCCCATTCATAGTTTTGCTGACGATAGTACCCTCCACTCTAGTATTCAATTTCTTAAGCCACCGTGTAATCCTGATTTCGAAAACAAGCGCAGGTCAGTGCAGATATCTCTTTCACAAGACCTCAAACTTATCTTGGATTGGGGCGCCAAAAATCTTGTTCAGTTTAATGCCTCGAAAACAGCCATGTTCGCTGTCGCGAAAAAAGTCTGCAAATGCTCATCCCTTACATAAGAGCGGCCAAGTTCTGCAGAACAAAGAGTCGTTTAATCTTGTCGGCGTTACTTTTGAGAATAACCTCAACTGGCACAAACACATTTCATCCATAGCTTCGGCAGCTTCAAAAAAGATTGGATTTCTCTTCCGAGCCAGAAAATATTTCTTTCTTCCAAACTGTACACTCTGTATGTATCCCAAATCAGACCCTCTTAAGAATATTGTTCTCATTTTCTGGGGAATGGCGTCCCCTACAACACTTAGCATTCTGGACTCCATTCAAAGAAGAGCCGTTCGTCTTATTAATGATCCAACGGTCACAGAAAGGCTTCCTCTTCTTGCCCACCGTCGAGCTGTAGGGAATCTGTCGCTCTTCTATAGGTATTTTCACGGCTTCTGCTCAGAGGAGTTGGCCAGTATAATTCCTTCTCTGGCAGCTTCCAACAGAGCAACACGTAGTGCAACTTTTATGCATCCTTTTACAGTTCAGTTAGAGAGGCCCCGAACTTCCCGCTTTCTTCGTTCCTTCATCCCTAGAGTGTCAAGACTATGGAACCTGCTGCCCGCATAAGTTTTTCCTTCTCCTCCCAATCTAACTAACAACTAAGTAAAATAAAATAAAAGGCTATATTACTACACATCAAAATGACAAAAAAATTATCCAAAAAATACATAAACACAAAATATTAACGATACAACTCAATCACTATTTAAATTTCACATTGATAGGTACTCATGCACGTTGTAAAAGGCTTATCTCACTATAAAATTCTGTGTATTTTTCAGGAATTTAGTACTTTCAATATTACCAAAAAATTGCAGAAACTTATTTAAAAAAAATATAATTATGGATATCAGAGTTCCTTTTAAAGTCAGCCTTATTCTGTCTTACACAAATTATGAGTATGGTATGGTCGAGGGTATCCTTACAATTAGTTTGTATTTTTTTTAGAAATTTGATCAAATTTTATCTTCACAACAAAAACATATTTGTCACATCTTAAGTTTCACAAAATGATCTATGTTTTTTTTTAAACCATAGCCAGTTAAAAATTTTTACTCAACGATTTTCTTATGCAAAGATTTCAGATGCAATGACCACAGGTCCAAAAATCTCCTTTGGAGCTTAAAAATCAATTTTCAGTTTTTTTTTTTAATATTCTTTGGGTGTTTTACAGATTTCTTTTTAATGATCCATCTCACTTTAAAAGTGTCAAAGGAAAGTAAACTTAAAAGTCGGGTCCACTAGATTAATATGACATGTTTCGAATTCCATCATCAGTGCATCATAGAACATCTTACTTTTCTTTTTCTGGCAACTATGTTCTTAGTTTTAGTTTGCTTTATTTGGGATACTCGCCTTACTACTTTTTGGAAAATGGGACCTCTTCGGTCCAGGTCCCGGGGTATACAAGCTGACCCTGTGCAGCCCTATTGACTCCTATGAACTTGCAGATCGCCTGCAACAAAAAAAGCAGAATACCCCTCAAAAAACACAAAAATTAATCTACGTGTCGGTGACAAGTCGGCCACCGTTGTCAAGATAGAAACTAAAACAAAAAATTAAACTAAATTTTAAGAAAATTTTGATTAAAAAAACTTAGGAAATTCTGATAGCTTTTTACTTTTTTATGACGTTCTGTCATAAATGACATTAGGTTATTTGACTCGTGTATGTATATATTCAAAAAGACAAAAAAGGTTGGTGGTATGGTGTGTTAATTGATTTTAAGTTTACCTGAATTTACTTCAGCATCAAGCATAGGTATACTTCGTTTCACGAAGGTTTGTACTTTCGTCATCAATTTCCTTACCTTTTTTAACAAATTAAAAAGGTCAAAAACAGACTGAAACAAATTAATGACGTCAAAAAGGTTGGTCGTTTCTTAAAATCAAAATGGCTGCCGTTCAGCAGCTGATTTTTTAAAGCTACAATAATAATATCCTAAAATATGGGTTATAAAATTATGTCATTTTTCAAACTTGTCAAAACAATTGTTTTGTCAAAAGTAAGGTCAGATTTTATTTTTATTTTCGTATTTTTATTGTGTAAAATGCCTCGACGGTATTCAGAAGGTGAACAAAATATGATTTTAAACCTTATTGACTATTTAACACAGGAGAGAGATGCAGGAATTAACCTGTTACTACTGACTGCAGTTTTAGAGGTAAGTAGATTTGTTTATTCTTGTGGTTTGTTATTGGTGTACATATTAAAATGTAAATTATGACTATATTTCTTTGAAAACGTTTGTTGCTAGCAAGGTATAAGATAGCACGGTACAAGAATATTATAAAAAATAAACCAATTTATAGACCGTCTTTTTTTAGCCCGAAAATCGGAAAGAGTTTAAAATAACTGCAAATCGTTATATCGCAGGTATTTCTTTCTGGTTTTTATAAGGCTTAATTAACACTGTTGGCTTTAAAAAATTAAATCTTGCTAAAAATGTTGTATTCGGATAATTACTTGTTCCATTATGCCGATTAAAACACCAATTTTCTAAAAATCGGGGTTTCGATGGTCTTTCATCATGAGAAACACAAAAAAAACAAAATTGAGACAAGAATAACGTTAAGTCTAGATATTTTTAGGGGGGAGATAAAGAAAATCTTGAATCCGCCGATAACTCTGGCCCAATCAAATTTTTTTGTTTTAAAGCTTAGCTTTACCTTAAGAAAATTAAAAATTTTTTTATTGGTGCAATCGGATCATGATGAATTAAAATTTTTATTAGAAAACCATTCTGAACGTGCTCTAAAAAACGCATTTAAACGTACTTGCATCAATATTCCCTAACTTTAATTAAAAATGTGAACAGCATTGAATTTATATGAATTAGATACGAAAACCCTTTTTTCCCAAAGAAATGACGTCATTGATGACGAAAGTACAAACCTTCGTGAAACGAAGTATAACCATGTATTATTTAAATTAACAGATATTGATGCTACACATTTTTTTTTTATTTAATAAAATAATTACACTTTCCTTTATTTTACGTCTTTTGAACAATTTTCCCTTTTGCTAAAATGCTAGAAGGTTCCAGTTTATTATGTGGTTATTATCAAATGCGTGTTGACGGATTTTTGATTTGGGGAAATTTTTGTGTTTCTAATGTATTTTCTATGTTCTTTTAGGGTTTGGCTAATGGTCTGGAAGTTTCAAATTTATTACTTTTAAAAAGGGATCTTATAAATAACTTTTTTGTGTTTTCGTTTATATTGTATGGTTTTGTTTTTGTTACTTGGGATCTAATATTTTTTTTTGTTTTAAAGGTAGTACAAATATTAAATTTATTATTTATTCGTTAATTTTATTTAATAAGCCAGGAATATATGGTAAAAATAAATTTGTAATAGGTCTATTTTGATTTTTGTCTTAAATTTGGTTGTTTAATTTTTATACAGCATTTTTTTAAAAAAATCAAGAGGATAATTATTTTAAACTGAAATATTTTTAAAAAAATTTTTTTTCATTTTCTTTTTGGATTGAACAAATTTTTTAGGTAAAAGGGGTAGCTTATACCCCAGACCTGGACCGAAGGGTCCCTTTTCCCAAAAAAAGTAATAAATCTAGTATCCCAAAAAACAAACTGAAACATGAATCCGCCACAAATCTATAGAACATATTAACTATGTTTTAAAAATACTGTTAAGTACTCCTTTACTTTGTGATGAAAGGAAAACCATAAAATCTTACATGATAGACAATATGGATTCCGTCACAGTAGATCCACAGCTGATCTTTTTCCTTTATCTCACACAACAGAACAAGTCCCTTGAGTTTTTGGGGAAACCCCCAGATCGTTGCTCTTGACATATCCAAAGCTTTCGATCGGGTTTTAACAAACTTCCTTCTTACGGTCTTCCACCTAAGCTTTGCTCTTGGTTTCCCCAGTTTCCTTTTTAATCGACTTATCAGTTAGTGTAGTTGGTCATTCCTCCAGCTTCTCCAAAATTTAAATTTTGGGGGGCCCCGGGGGTCAGTGCTGGCACCCACGCTGTTTCTTTTACACATTTTCGATCTTCTCTCTTCCACAATCAATCCCATTCATGTTTTTACGTAGTACCCCCACTCTAGACAATTTCTTCCCCGTGTAATCCTGATTTCGAAAACAAGCGCAGGACAGGAGATATCTTTCACAAGACCTCAAACTTATCTTGGATTGGGGAGCCGTTCGTCTTATTAATGATCTAACGGTCCAAAAAGGGTTCCTCTTCTTGCCCACCGTCGAGCTGTAGGAACTTCGCTCTTCTATATATTTTCCCCGGTTCTGCTCAGAGGAGTTGGCCAATAATTCCTTTCTGGCAGCTTCCAACAGAGCAACACGGTGCAACTTTTATGCATCCTTTTCAGTTCAGTTAAAAGGCCCCGAAAATTTTCCCCTTTTTGTTCCTTCATCCCTAGAGTGTCAAGACTATGGAACCTGCTGCCCGCATAAGTTTTTTCCCCTTTTCCCCCCCAAACTAACTAACAACTAAGTAAAATAAAATAAAAGGCTATATTACTAAAATCAAAATGAAAAAAAATTTTCCAAAAAAAAACATAAACACAAAATATTAACGATACTACTCAATCACTATTTAAATTTCACATTGATAAGTACTCATGCATTTTAAAAGGGATCCCCTATAAAATTCTGTGTTTTTTGGGGAAATTTTGTACTTTTAATATTACCAAAAAATTGCAGAAACTTATTTAAAAAAAATATAATTATAGATTTCAGAGTCCCTTTTAAAGTCAGCCTTATTCTGTCCCCAAAATTAGATATGGTATGGTCGAGGGTATCCTTACAATTAGTTTGTTTTTTTTTTTAGAAATTTGATCAAATTTTATCTTCACAAAAAAAAACATATTTGTCACATCTTAAGTTTCACAAAATGATCTATGTTTTTTTTTTAAAACCCTAGCCAGTTAAAAATTTTTTACTCAACGATTTTCTTATGCAAAGATTTCAGATGAATGACCACAGGTCCAAAAAAAATCATTTGGAGCATAAAAAAAAAATTTTCAGTTTTTTTTTTTTTTTAAATTCTTTAGGTGTTTTACACATTTCTTTTTTTAAAATCCCCCTCACTTTAAAAAAATTAAAAAAAGGAAAGTAAACTTAAAAGTCTGGTCCACCAGATTAATACGACATGTTTCGTATTCCATCATCAGTGCATCATAGAACATCTTACTTTTCTTTTTTTTTTTTAAATTTTAGTTTGCTTTATTTGGGATACTCGCCTTACTACTTTTTGGAAAATGGGACCCTTCGGTCCAGGTCCCGGGTATACAAGCTGACCCTGTTCAGCCCTATTGACTCCCATGAACTTGCAGATCGCCTGCAACAAAAAAAGCAGAATACCCCAAAAAAACACAAATATTAATCTACGTGTCGGTGAAATTTGATGGTTTTTTACAGTTTTATGACGTTTTGTCATAAATGACATTAGGTTATTTGACTGGTGTATGTATATTATTCAAAAAAGACAAAAAAGGTTGGTGGTATGGTGTGTTAATTGATTTTAAGTTTACCTGAATTTACTTCAGCATCAAGCATAGGTAACCATGTATTATTTAAATTAACAAATATTGATGCTACACATTTATCTTTATTTAATAAAATAATTACACTTTCCTTTATTTTACGTCTTTTGAACAAGTTTCCTTTGCTAAAATGCGTGTTGACAGTTTTTGATTTGTGGAATTATGTGTTTCTAAATGTATTTTCTATGTTCTTTTATGAGTTTGGCTAATGGTCTGGAAGTTTCATCTATATAAAATTTATTACATTCACAAGGGATCTTGAAAATAACATTGGTTTTATTAATAATTTGTTTTTTTTTGTTACTTGGGATCTAATAGTGTTTTGTGTTTTAAAGGTAGTACAAATATTAAATTTATTACTTATTCGTTGAATTTTATTTAATAAGCCAGGAATATATGGTAAAAATAAATTTGTAATAGGTCTATTTTGATTTTTTCTTAAATTTGGTTGTTTAAATTTTAGAAAGCATTTGTTTATAAAATCAAGAGGATAATTATTTTAAACTAAAATATCTTTTAAAAATTCTTTTTCATTTTCTTTGTTGTGATCAGAACAAATTATTTTAGGGCTGAACAGGGTCAGCTCATATACCCCGAGACCTGGACCAAAGAGGTCCCATTTTCCAAAAAGTAGTAAATCTAGTATCCCAAATAAAACAAACTGAAATATGAATCCGCCACAAATCTATAGAACATATTAACTATGTTCTTATAAATACTAAGTTAAGTACTCCTTTACTTTGTGATAGTAAAGGAAAACCATAAGATCTTACATGATAGACAATATGGATTCCGTCACAGTAGATCCACAGCTGATCTTCTTTCCTTTGTCTCACACAACTGGAACAAGTCCCTTGAGTTTCTTGGTGAATCCCAGATCGTTGCTCTTGACATATCCAAAGCTTTCGATCAGGGCTTCTTAACAAACTTCCTTCTTACGGTCTTCCACCTAAGCTTTGCTCTTGGCTTTCCAGTTTCCTTTTTAATCGACGTATATCAGTTAGTGTAGATGGTCATTCCTCCAGCTTCTACCAAATTAATGCTGGGGTGCCCCAGGGCTCAGTGCTGGCACCCACGCTGTTTCTTTTACACATTAACGATCTTCTCTCTTCCACAATCAATTCCATCATCATAGTTTTGCTGACAGATAGTACCCTCCACTCTAGTATTCAATTTCTTAAGCCACCGTGTAATCCTGATTTCGAAAACAAGCGCAGGTCATGCAGATATCTCTTTCACAAGACCTCAAACCTATCTTGGATTGGGGCGCCAAAAATCTTGTTCGGTTTAATGCCTCGAAAACAGCCATGTTCGCTGTCGCGAAAAAAGTCTGCAAATGCTCATCCCTTACATATGAGCGGCCAAGTTCTGCAGAACAAAGAGTCGTTTAATCTTGTCGGCGTTACTTTTGAGAATAACCTCAACTGGCACAAACACATTTCATCCATAGCTTCGGCAGCTTCAAAAAAGATTGGATTTCTCTTCCGAGCCAGAAAATATTTCTCTTCTTCCAATTTGTACACTCTGTATGTATCCCAAATCAGACCCTCTTTAGAATATTGTTCTCATGTCTGGGGAATGGCGTCCCCTACAACACTTAGCATTCTGGACTCCATTCAAAGAAGAGCCGTTCGTCTTATTAATGATCCAACGCTCACAGAAAGGCTTCCTCTTCTTGCCCACCGTCGAGCTGTAGGGGATCTGTCGCTCTTCTATAGGTATTTTCACGGCTTCTGCTCAGAGGAGTTGGCCAGTATAATTCCTTCTCTGGCAGCTTCCAACAGAGCAACACGTAGTGCAACTTTTATGCATCCTTTTACAGTTCAGTTAGAGAGGCCCCGAACTTCCCGCTTTCTTCGTTCCTTCATCCCTAGAGTGTCAAGACTATGGAACCTGCTGCCCGCAAAGTTTTTCTTCTCCTCCCAATCTCCAAAAATGTAAGTTCCGTGTGAATAAACTCCCTCTCACCACACTGAAGACACCCACGGTACGTTAGTACTTAGGCATCAGCCTTCGTGGACTGTCCCAAGATAAAAAAAAGTCAAGTCAGTGTTACAAATGAAAAAAATATTTTAATTTCTATTACTACATGTCTTAAAAAAAATAACTGCAGTTTCATAGAATGATTTTTCAAACTGAATAATTATAAGTTAATCCAAATCCGATTTATTTTTTTTAGTAAAGTCATTTAAAGAATTGAGAAACTATTTTTCATTTAGGAACTCTAAAACATCTACGAGAAAAGTAAAAAACTTGTTTTCATGTCAAGGATATTTTTTTTTCAAAATAAAACCTGCCATTTACAAAAGATAACCCCCCGCGAAACAACAAGGGAAATTAGCTGGCGGCTCTTGTTTGCCTTGCACCATCTTTTCGAATAAAAGCTGAGGGTTTGTTCCAACCCCGCAAAAAACCGGTTTTTGTACACCCAGTTAAATAAACCACGGTGGTTTATTTGACTGGGCTTGCACGGGACCATGCAATAACCGGTTTTTTGCGGGGTTGGAACAAACCCTGTGTTGCCAGTTTTAATGATTTGTCATTAGCTTCTTCATCCTATTTAAGCTAGAGAAAGATAATAGTAGGAGAGCTAGTGAACAATTTTGGGTAGGGTCTAGAGGCACTATGAAAATGTTGTAATTGTCCTTGAAGAACCCCTAAACATGAAAGTCAAGGTCTGGTTGAAGGGTAGCTGCCCCCTACCAACCCTTAAATTTCTTTAAAACGGAAATTTATTTATTAAAAATATTTCTGAGGCATTTTGAAATTTTTATGTGTTTAAGTTAGATATTTAAAAATTGAAAAATGAAAAATTAAAATGGTTTTTTAAACAAATTCAAAAAAATATTTTTGAGGCACTTTAAGCTTCTGGGAGAGTAATGTAGATACTTGAAGACAAATAATACCAGAAAGCCAGATCAATTTGGTGCAATTTTTCACCTTTCAGATGATCGAGAAATTATATAAGTGCGTGTGAATAGCACTATGCACAGGTTGAGGTGCGAGAGAGAGCATATATCGGCTGTACCTCTCGCTCAAGGTTACTGCGACGCGATTGGCTCTTACGGGACCACATGACCTACAGCGCCCATGCGGGTTCTCTGTAGCAATTTAAGAGTGAACATGAAATTCTCAGGCGTATAATATAACGTTTTCATAAGCTACCGGTTATTGTTTGTTTTTTTTTTAATGTTTATTATTCACAATGAGTGATAAAAATTAGTTTGTGTTATTTATTCGAAAGACACCAAAAGTGATTATTATTATTACATGTCAAAGTATAAAAAATTATATGATAACCAAAAAAATTTACAATTATGAATTATTTTATCGAAATTATTAAAAAAACACGTGGTAGCTGTATGTCACGTGGTCTCGTGAGAGCTAATCTCGTTTCAGTAACCTTGAGCAGGAGGTACAGCCGATAAACGTGCTCTCTCTTGCATCTTAAGCTATGCATAGTCTGTTCACACGCACTTATATGATAATTTATCGATCATCTGGCAGGTGAAAAATTCCATCAAATTAATTTAGCTTTTTGGACTTATTTGTCTTTAAGTACCTATATTATTCTCCCAAAATCCCAAAATACTTTATTTTTTTTTTTTTTTTTGATGAAAGACCATTTTGCAAGAGTCTGGTTAACAGTGGATCCGACTAATTGATCTGGCTATTTTATTTTTTTAATAAAGAAATTTCCATGAAGAACACTGATAAATAAAACTACTATGTTTTTTTACCACTAAAATATATTCACAATTATTGTTACTGCAGTTTCAACTCACAGAGTCATTTTCAAACAAAATTTTTTCAGACTAAAGTATCAATACAAAAATAAGGTGAATTTATACCTCTAAGTGGTAAATATATTCTTAGGAAGCGGCGGAGCAATTAACAGTTTGTTATGGTTTGGCGACAGTAAATAGTGGGGAAAATACAAGTTCGGTTTGGTCATTAAGCAGATGTACATTATTATTTTTATTGCCTTTGTATATTTCTAGGGATTCCAAATAGTTTAATTTATGGCCCTTGGTTGAATAGTGTAATATTTCGATATTATTTAAATTAGGGAATTTGTGTTTTTGTTCTAAACAATGATTAGCAAAAGTAGAGTCTGTTTTTTGTAGTCTATATGATCTAAAATGTTCTATATAGCGAGTTTTTATGCTCCTACCGCTTTGTCCTATATAAAAGTTATCACATTCTGAACATTTCAACTTATAAACTCCTGATTTATTAAATTTGTTGGTTTTATCTTTAGCGTTATAAATAATATTTGATATATTGTTCTGAGATTTAAAAGCAACTTTAATTAGTTTTTAGAGTTTATAAGTTGAAATGTTCAGAATGTGATAACTTTTATATATGACAAAGCGGTAGGAGCATAAAAACTCGCTATATAGAACATTTTAGATCATATAGACTACAAAAAACAGACTCTACTTTGCTAATCATTGTTTAGAACAAAACACAAATTCCTAATTTAAATAATATCGAAATATTCACTATTCAACCAAGGGCCATAAATTAAACTATTTGGAATCCTAGAAATATACAAAGGCAATAAAATAATAATGTACATCTGCTTAATGACAAACCGAACTTGTATTTTCCCCACTATTACTGTCGCCAAAAACCCTAACAAACTGTTAATTGCTCCGCTTCCTAAGAATATATTTACCACTTAGAGGTATATAAATTCACCTTATTTTGTATTGATACTTTAGTCTGAAAAAATTTTGTTTGAAAATGACTCTGTGAGTTGAAACTGCAGTAACAATAATTGTGATAATTTTTAGTGGTAAAAAAACATAGTAGTTTTATTTATCAGTGTTCTTCATGATGATTAATTACCACATAGTAACGGCTAATAGCATCAATTTTTTTTAAAGAATTTTCCTTTTTAAAAAAATTCAAGTATTGATAGGGCGCCGCTATCCTTCAGCCAGACCTCGACTTTCTTATTTAGAGGTCCTTAAAGGATAATTACAAAATTCTTTATAGTGCCTTAGGACCTACCCAAAATTGTTCACCAGCTCTCGGACTATAACCAATGAACAAAATCGCACTTGGGCCGATGGCCGGGTGGTTGCCGACACGAGCACGTGTTTGTCCCTTTAAACTGGAATATAAAGCTCTATCTCTGTCATATTTTTACTGCTTAAACAATGCATACATCTCAGTCACAGCTTTCTCAGTATCTAAATTTTGTAATAAATGTCCAAAGAGAGTATCGTAAAAACCTAAAACAGGTTATAATTTAATAATTTTATTATTAATTAATTTGAGAGTAATAGTTTTTTGACTTTTTACATATTAATCTGCTAGAATAAAACAGTTTTTTATGTTGTGTTCACATTTTTGGTTATTATGTTAAACTGATCCCAGAATTCCAGAAAACCGCTAAAAATCTGTCAGATTTCGTTAAAATCTAAGACCAGCAGCAAAATAAACGGTGAGATTTTTTTTCCATTTTAAAAACCGTTTTACACACAAGAATTCTAGTGAAATTTATGGCGAAAATTATGACCAAAATTTTGATGAAAATTTTCACGGGACTTTTGGTAATAGTACAGGGTTTTTGGCTATATTTTGAACGGGGTCTACACGTGTTATCTTTAGGAATATTTAAAAAAGTTAAATACAAGAGTTTTATGGTTTTATCTGAACCGCTAGGATTTGCTAAGAAAAGAAACAAATGATAAACGACAAGTTGACAAATGAACATCAACTTTCTTATTTTTAGTGCAATGCCCTATATATTGTAACCTATTACAAAAGACAATTTTTTTCTGATTTCAAAAATACATAGTTTGCCTATGTTTGCATTAACCGTTTTTGCAATATTTAAATTTTTAGAATTGAATTTTTTATTATTCAGACCTCTTGCGTCTTAGCTAGTTACGCGAAGTGGGCTTTGATAAAATACCTATATTATTAAACAAAACAACAAATATTACAGTCATTGTCACCGCAATAAAGTCTGTCAAATTTGATAAAATTAAAGAGTTAGGAAGTTAATTATATTGTTAAAAAAACAACATTTTAAAAATAGCTAAAATAATCATTTAATTTGAAATTACATAATTAGGTATCATAAACACATAACTTATTCGACCCAGCTACCACCGTTATTAAAGCAATCCTGAATATTGTTTTTCAATTTATGTCTAATCGCATCTAGTATAAACTGTGGATTAAAATGGTTTAATTCTCGAATCTATGTTAGTATTTTTTGAGTAAGTTCTTCTAAAGTGTGACATCTATTATAGTATATTTTATTTTTAAATAACCCCACAAAAATAGATCCAACGGGGAGAGATCAGGACTGTTGGGTGGCCAATGTATTGGACCGTGCCTTCCAATCCATAAATTATATTTATTATTAAGAAATTCTGTTACCTGAACCACATTATGAGCAGGAGCTCCGTCCTGCTGCCATATAATCTGGTTATAATTAATTACTGGCAACTCTTCCAAAAGGTTCTCTATGTCATTTTGTAAAAGCCTGAGATATTTTTGACCATTTATGTTCCCCTCAAATATTATAGGACCTAAAACCCTATTTCTATACATTGCACACCAAACGTTGACAGATCTTCGCCCTTGAATTTTCACAACTTGTTTTTTTTGAGGGTTTTGAGTAGCCCAAAAATGTTTATTTTTGCGATTAAACATTCCGGCAGTTGTAAAAGTCGCCTCGTCTGTAAAAACAATTTTTGTTAGAAAGTTAGGGTCATGTTGTATTCTTATCAACATTTCTTGACAAAACTCGGTCCTTCGCATTTTATTTTCCTCGGTTAAGTTTTGAACCGGTAAAAATTTATAGGGCTTATAATGGTAATAATTTAAAATTTCATAAATTTTCCACCAAGATTTATTGACAATACGGGCAACATCTGGTATAGATCTTTCTGGATCTTCTAAAAATATAAAAACGTAGCTATTAACATTCATTTTTTTTAATACTGTTATATTTACCTTGAAAATATAGCAAAACCTCCAAATCCTGCTCCTCTTTTCTTGTATAGTTCTTTTTTCCTAAAAACAGTTTTTCTCTCTAAAATTTTTAATAATATAATGGATCGTTGTTTTGCATGGAGTAACGTTTTAAGGATACTCTCTTAGATATGATTTCTCCAGTTTTAAATTATTAAATTATAATAAATTCTAACTATAAACTAACTTTCTCTTGTTCGGAATAACCCATAATAAAGAAATCTAATTTCCCAACTCTTTAATTTTATCAAATTTGACAGACTTTATTGCGGTGACAATGACTGTAATATTTGTTGTTTTGTTTTAATATAGGTATTTATCAAAGCCCACTTCGCGTAACTAGCTAAGAGCAAGAGTTGAATAATAAATTCAATTCTAAAATTTAAATATTGCAAAAACGGTTAATGCAAACATAGGCAAACTATAATTTTTGAAATCGAAAAAAATTGTCTTTGTAATAGGTTAAAATATATAGGGCATTGCATTAAAATAAGAAAGTTGATGTTCATTTGTCAACTTGTCGTTTATCATTTGTTTCTTTTCTTAGCAAATCCTAGCGGTTCAGATAAAACCATAAAACTCTTCTATTTAACTTTTTTAAATATTCCTAAAGATAACACGTGTAGACCCCGTTCAAAATATAGCCAAAAATCCTGTACATTCATTTGTATTTGATACGTTAAAAATGTATATCACATTATATGTCAATTATTGCTGGTTTTTGAGATAACGACCTATAATTGTAGGATTACCTGATTTACTCATGAAATAATTAAAAACGATTAAAGAATAAAAACAACTAACATAGAATCCTATAGTAAATGTTTTAACTGCTGACCATTTTTTAGTACTATTTTCTGTCATAATTAATTTTAAATAATTTTTTTAGTGTCAGAGTGACCAATTTAGTTCCTTTATTAGTTACTTATCTGAATGTTTGAAAATTTGGCAAAATATACAGGACGTTCCATTTAAAAAAAGTACATAACAAAGAAAACTCTGTTTTTGAGACACCCTGTATAAGCTATAGGCTATGTATTTAATTGAATTTTAATTAACTTATGTTCAATTGAACCAAAAATATAAAAAAAACACGAAGTGCTTTCATTTAAAGGAGTGCATATAGAGGATTATTGCTTTTTCAGATTATTTTTTTGTATTAACGAAGACATTATTGTATAAATCTTTAAGCCCGAATTAAAAAATCGCCATCAACATTCAATATAGCTTTTAAACTTCGTACGTCTTGCGCACGGTCCGCCCCTATCTGGCAACCCTGAGAATAAACTCAAAATTTCGAACTTTCTTTAACCGTCCTATCAGTGGTCGGTTTGTCATGGTAGTTCTTGTTCTATTTTGTGGGTGGCTCTTTCACTTATTACCACAGGTAAAGTTTATATTTGAATATTTGTGAGAGCAATTTGTTAGGGTAGTTTGATTACAAAATAAGAAAGTTTTTTTGTGTATGAATGTGCGTTTTGATTATTGTTGGCTAGTGTATTGACCACTATACATTATTTCCGTCACATTTATTAATGTATTTGATAATGAGTTGTAAAAATCATTAATTTTGTGCAAAGAGAAAGCAAAAGTGCTATTAGTGTTGTTAACAGGATGGATAATTCGATGACAAAATGTTTCCGACGAATAATTTTTTCAGGTTTTTGACTGGCGCAACCAGAAAAAAACCGTCTTGATGTCTGACAATTGGAAAATTACCAGAATTTATGTGTGGCAACACTGTTAAGATCATTTGTTTAGGTACCTAGTTTTCTAAGAAATCTTCAGCGAATTCGTTGGAAATCCTTACCAAAGAATATAAACCTCAATAAGAAGCGACATTATTCGAAGTCCCAAAATTTTTAGGAGGGGCTAAGCTGGTTAACTGTCAACTCGCTGCCGGCAGCTTTTAGGCCGGGATTACATGTTTCGTTTAGTGCTTTGTTGAGTTTTATGTGCTGTTTCATTCGTTTCGTTCAGTTTTGTGGATATCTTTAAAAAAAGCACTAAATGTACATAGTAATTGTGATAGTTGTAAAAATTATAGATCACAATGCGAATCCTTGAATGTTAATTCTTTGTTAATATACAGTGTGGATCAACCAAATGGAATAAATTCAATATTAAATAAATGGGGGCTTGTTCGAAAAAATGCTCGGACATGTCGATTGGTTTTTTAAATTGCGCATTTTTTTCAACTAAAGCTGTTTATACAGGGTGTGTCATGTGATGGTGGCCAGTATCAACTTTCTTAATTTAAATGCAACACCCTGTATATTATTCAATATTTGTTTTTTTTAAAGCATTGTATACATATTTTATGTACAATGTTCTATACCTATCTTCAACTGTTTGTAAATATTAAGTGTTTTCAGGTTTACTGCATCTATTGCCTTTGCATCTTTGCCACTTTAGTGAGGGTTACTTTTTGTGCATATACCTACTAGAGGCAGCCGTGCCGCTCGGCTGTACGGACAAGAGTGCGAGAGAGTAAGAAGAATAGCTGTATAACATTTCTCTCGCGCCTTGTGCTGATTAATTGGCGGAAGGGGTGTATACACCGCCGACAAATTAAGGGAGAGAGGGAGAGAGGTTATACACCTTTTCTTGCTTCTCTCTCGCACGCTTGTATCCAAGGCTGCCTCTAGTAGGTATATGCACAAAAAGTAACTTTCAAGAAAGTGGCAAGCATGCAAGCACAATACATCTAAAAGCACCTAATATTTTCAAAATATTTAAAAATAGGTATAGGACATTGTACATGAAATATAACTAGAATATTCTCAAGAATCCATAAATTGACTAATATACAGGGCGTTGCATTTAAATTAGGAAAGTTAGTGTTGGCCACTATTACATGACACATCCTGTATAAAAAGTATTTACTGAAAAACGCCCCCGTTTATTTATTATTGAATTTATTCCATTTGGCTGATACACACTGCATTATAAAGCTTACGACACTAAAAAAAACATTCATGGAGCGTTGCAGCACCCTCCCGATTTGTTTATTAAATATGTTTATGATTTGGGACATGCTGTTAAAACTAAGTTTGAAGACATTTGTATAAAACAGGTAGTTTCACATAAACTCTTAAATGAAATGGAAAGAATAGAATTTACCCATCCATGCAATGATTTCATAAAAATGTCCATTATAAAATAATTTATTAGGCTTAAAATATTTTATAAGATGAAATATACCAATCGTGATCTAAAGTACCAGTCAAAAGATAAGAAAACTAAAAATTATATCACACATATAATCAATTTATAGTCACGGTAACAAGTCGATGTAACTTTCAGATTTTGTCATTTCAATAAACTGTTTGCCTACTTTTTTTTAAAAGTCACTATTTTTCATCTAACCTTGAACATTCAAGCTCTAGCCTTGGCATTTAGCCTTTAAAAAACTAAAATTGTTTATTTTAGTGATGTTTCGAGCCACCTTGATTATCAAGATATTCCACTCTATTCTTTCCAAAATATCTACTGAGATTTTTTTCCAAATCATAAATCTACTTTCAAATTTAATTAATTTAATGGGAAACCCTATTTTTATTAAAGCATGCTGTTCATTGTATATTAATATATTCTTACTAAGAAATTTTGTTGTTGTTACCAATATAGGAAATGCTAAATTATATGTTTATGTAAAAAAAAATTTAAAATACATTGTAGTGTTTTTTTACAGTAAAAATGAAAGGATTTTCATTTATAGTAAAGGTAAGTATTAAGGTGTATAGGTACCGTTTTACAAAACAAAAACATCCCTCCACTGAATTTTTGACCCCAGAAACCCATAGAATCACATACCTTAAAACTTTTTCTCTTTTTCTTTGAAATGGGAGATGTACATCAAGAGTAATTAGCGGAAGCAAAAAACTGTATACTATTCGTTTTTTTCCAAAATGTTATACAGTTAAATTAGTTAGACCTAAAATGAATTACAAAATTTAATTCTGCATAGGTACGCGAAGACCTCAAAAACCATATATTAACACTTACTTATTGTTTTATTACAATTTTAAAATAAAGATTTCTTATAATTATTTTACATCTGTTCACACAAAAATTACATAATATTAATTTTTTTAAGAAAAATTGCAACATTTAATCCCCTGTAAACATCGCATTGCCCAAAACTAATTTTTCTCAAAAATAATCTAATCTTTTTTGAGAATAACCAACCCTAAAAAGACTGCAAAAAAAACTCCTTAAAAGGGATGATTTTCCAGGACTGCAATGTATAGATACATATATTTTTTTCCCGTGTAAAACTGAATTTTTACCGTTGATATTTCTCTCAGTGTACCCCCAAGCTGTTTAAGTGTCATTCCGTCTACACGTGACGTCAGAAATTTGTTTCCCATATAACCAATGCTATTGAGAACTTTATGTCGCTTCTTATTGAGGTTTATATTCTTTGTCCTTACTTCTTAAACTAAAGGTCGTTTGACACAAATCATATCTTTGTAACAATTCTCCGCGCAGAAACGCCAGCAGATTTAAACCCAAGAAGGAGCTGTTTGTAACATTTTTAGCTTTTTCTATTTCTGGATTATTTCGGCCCAAAATGCAAATTTGAATATTGTTTCTGTCGCAAGAATTCGATTTAAAATATGATTGTGTTAAAGGCCGTAATATTTAAATATAGTAATAGATTAATATATTAAAAATTTTGTTTTTTATATTAATTTAAACTTATGGGAAAGGAATCATCATTTCAAAAAGTTTGAGCGATTCGGTTAGCTTTTATTACACATTTCTTAGAAAGTTTATTCTTGGTTAAAGCCGGTGTCCCTTGTGCCTCCTTTGAAACTAATTATGCATGTTTCTGATTTCACCAGTGGCGTACAGTTTAGAGGTAAATGACAGAAAGTTGTATCTTCGAAACTATTGGACCCACAATAACCGTTTAGGTCTCAAGTTGTTGCAAATTTAAATCTACTTTAAGTCTAGTTATAATGGTTTTTTAATAAAAAAAAACCCGTTCTTTTAGGTCAAAATCGAAAAAAAGGGTTATAATAACTCAAAGTTTTGGACAATGTACCGGTTGTCAGCCGAGGTTGAAAACTTAAATTTAACATTCTTTTACCATCATAAACAATTTACTAAAAAATTAAAACTACCTCAGTTGATGTATCGCTTATAATATAATCTGATTGAATTAATAAGCCTTGGTCTATAGCTGAACGTACTAAATAGGTTTTCTATTTGGAGGTATTAAACAATGTTTTGGTTGAGTAATAATATTTTCACGTACTTCATTGTCTTCATTTATTGATTTATTTGTTTATTGTACACAACGTTTTGAATCTTTTGCCGTTATCAAATGAGTGCTGAGTATCTGCAAAACCAGATGTCTGCTTTTCAACATCTCGTCTTTAAAATGGAGTTACATTCTTGTAAATACCTAGATAGTACAACTTTTTCCTATTTTTTTAATTAATATATATATATATATATATATATATATATATATATATATATATATATATATATATATATATATATATATATATATATAGATAGAAAATGACATTCTAAATACAGTGACAACCCATATGTCAAACATTTTACTTTAAAAATATTTAATTTTTTAAAATTCAATCTAAATTGCCATGACGTCGTTAAAACAACCAATTTTAAGTCAGGGAGGCTCAAAAAAATAGTTTTAATTATCTGACGTATTTTTTGTTCTTTCTCAGAAAGGTAAAAAGATTCCAAAATTTTATTTTTAGACATAACTCAATTTTTTCAAATGGAACGATGGTGGCTAGTTGGCATATTTGAAAAGAGCATTTCTTTCTGAATAATTTGATACCCCCACTTGATATTCTTTAAATTAAATCAACACTAAAACAAAAAATAAATATAAGTTATTTTAAAACTTTATTTTATAATATATATATATATATATATATATATATATATATATATATATATATATATATATATATATATATATATATTTATATATATATATATATATATATATATATATATATATATATATATATATGTATATATATATGTATATGTATATATATATATATATATATATATATATATATATATATATATATATATATATATATATATATATATATATATATATTTATTTATTTATTTATTTATTTTCCAGGTAGCTTCAGCTTTATAGAATAAAACATTTTCATTTCATCTCTACAAAGTCCTAACAAAATCCAACCAAAATGGTCTACATATTCTTTGTCCAACCTGGGGACATGATGACGTTTGATAATGAAATCTCTATTATGCAGAGGTATGTATAAATTGTTATATTTATATTTTAATTTTTTTAAAAAAGTATTACTTAGGTATTGAAATACTTAAGGGCCGGTTTTCAATGCGACCTTGGTTTAAATTGATCGTGGGTTAAGAGATGTCAACCAATCTGCTTCTATCAGAGAGACAAAATAAATGATTAGTGAAAATCGTTTTTAAATCAGCCTAACCGTGCATTGATAAATCGGCCCCTCACGTGTTAATATACAGAGTCATCCAACGAGAATTAAACGGACCCATATTTATGGCTTTTCTCATATTCTATATCTTTTTTCCTATAGAATCTGAAAGAACGTGGTTTAAAGTAAAAGAAAAAAAAATACGACATAAAATTAGCATTTGCTTAATGGGACATTCTTTTGATTCGTTCGTTTCTAAAAGCATCCCTTATTTTTAGTAACGACAGAATTAAAAAGCAAAATAAAGTGCAGAAAATTATGTCGTATATCGCCAGTGGTAATTGTTTTAATTTGGCGGCCAAACGAACATTTCATACGCATGTTAAAGTCGATAAAAAATTTTAATTTTTATTTTTTTTTAAAGTCAAAAATTCTGCTATTTTGAAATTTAAAAACACAATATTTTTGATTAAAAATTTTAAATAAAAAAAACTAAAACCAGTTATCTTATCCAAACATATTTATCTCGCTTTGTTGCAAAGGTTAAAACGAATTAAAATTAAGAAATTTTTTTAAAGTTCTTGTGACAATCCACGAAGGTTGAAGGCCTAAGTATCAGGGTTTGTAGATATATATCAGCTGATATATATCACGATTTATATCATGATATTTTCACCTCAATAAATATCGAAAATCTTGATATATATCAAAGATGAAGAGTTATTAATTTTGCAAAAGATTTCTTATGAAGAATGAAACCTATTGCAGTTGCTTTGGATAGAATGCAACGAGACGGTTCTACAATAGGAGTGGCTGTTAAAATATGGAGTTAGGCAGTTAGGCGATCTTAAGGAACAGCCTGCAAATCAATAACACTAGAATCTTGGACTTCCATTGTCTTTATTTGTTAATTGTTACACCACGTTTCGGTTAGTGATGTATTCCAACCGTTTTCGGTGAATTAAAACTTTCCTAAAAGCTACAATTATATACTATCCCTTGTTCACCAACGACCGACTTTTCACGGTTAAAAGAAACGGCTGCCAGGATTTCGAAATATCGTTTGCTAGGCTTGCTAAATACATTTTTGTTGTTTAAAATTATTACAGCTTCTTTGAATTTTCTTTTCTTCCAGTGGGTTTCTTTATAAATAGTTTTTGCTTCCGACCATTGTATGCGGTGTTGTTTTGACCAAGGGGTTTGGCAATCCCTGACTTCGACGTTTCATTTTCGTTCCGTATGTTTTTTGTGTTTTTTTAACTCTAACTTCAAGTGGCCCTTTTTTCCCCGATGTATACCTCACCACATTCACAGGGAATTTGGTTAGATAATCCTTATTTGAAACATTGTTGTCTGGCCTCGTCTTAGTAAGAATACTTCAGAGTAGTTTGGGATTTAAACGCCGTTTTAATATTATACTTACTCGCGATTCTGCGAATCTTTTCCGAATTCCCTTTAATTGGAATTGTCATAAATATTTGGTCGTTGGTCTTCGTTCAATTAGAGTTCTTGTCTTATTTTGATATTTTTCGATTTTTCCTTTATTAGCCTCTCACTGTATCCTTCTGTTAAGATCCCTAGTTATGTTATCCATTTCCTTGCAGTGATTCCCTACTGTTACATAAGGTCACTGCACGATTATATAAAGTACGTATAACCCCTGTTTGGTTTCGTTAGAGTGGTTAGAATTCTGGTGTAAATATTGTCCAGTGTGGGTAGGCTTTCTGTATACCGAGGTTGAATATGACCATTATTTCGTTTAACTAGAACGTCGAGGAAAGGTAGAGTTTTGCTCCTTCTCCATTGTGAATTTAATACAATGTCGGAGGCAATTAAGATGTTTTAAGAAACCTTCAAGTTCTTTCGTCATTACCTGTCCATATAATAAAAGTATCGTGAACATATCTTAGCCAAACTTTTGGTTTAATTATATAGTTTTAATTGCATGTTCCTCAAACCATTCCATATAGATATTTGCTACCACTGGGGAGAGCGATGAACCCATGGGAAGCCCATCATCTTGCGCGTAGAACTCATCTTTCACCTGAAAATAAGAACTACGGAGGCAAAGCTCCAACAACTCCATCACTCCATCCAGCGGCAGGGTGGTGCGTTCTACTACTGTTTTATCTTCTTTAAGCTTGGCTTGGATAATGCTTAACGATTCTTCTACTGGTACGTTTGTATATAGACTTTCCACATTAAAAATGTCAACAAAATGACTAGAGTTTTTAACGAAAGATGGAGACTTACCGACCAGTGGTTTAATTAGGTCTAAAAGGTGTTTTGCCAGTGCAGTCGTGGGTGCTTTTAGAACTGGTGATGGGCCTTAGGGTGTATTGTCCTTGTGTATCTTCGGTAGTCCATAAAGATGAGGAGGTTTACTGTTATGTGGGTTAAAGTTTTTCTTGTTTCATCGGTCAAAAGTTTTGTATTTCCTTAAGGTCCTGTAAATTTTGTTCTCTATGGATGCTGTTGGATCTTGATCAAGAGATCTGTATTTACCCTTTCGAAGAACTTCATCTATTTTTTGATCGTAAGTGATTGCATCCATAACTACAGTGGCATTCCCTTGTCTGCTGGAAGAATTTTGATAGTTTTATCATTTTGAAGCTCTTTAAGAGCTACTAACTCATTTTCATTTATATTGGTGGAGTTACTTTGTTTTGATTCCAAGACCCGATCTAACTTTCCATCGAAATTCTTCCGCATCTGGTCCTGGAGTCGTATTGTTTCTACACCTAATCCATCTCTAAAGTCGGTGTATGTTTTGGGGCTATAGCAAAGTTTAGCCCCTCTCACTAAGAGAGATTCTTCTGTTTCCGAAAGAGTTCGGAGGACATTTTAATTATAGTTTTTTGTTGACATTCTGAGTGGTTGGTTGTTTACTGGACAGTCTGTTTAGTTTGTTCTGGTGTTATCTCCGTAAATCGTCTTTGGCCTTCTCGCATGTTCTTTGTATCTTCTGGAAAATAGTCGTCTTCTTGTACATGTTCCTTGATTTCTTCATATCTTTGGGTAACCTCTTGCAGCGCTGTAATTTTTTCCATCGGTGGTAGTTTATCTGTGATCGGAGCAGAGATTTGCTAGCCTCTTCGAGAATACGCTTAGCTCTGTTCCCCTGGTATTGGCGACTTTAGGCGAAATCAACTGGTATGATTTATTATCTCTGGCTTCTCGTAGAATTCAATGTGAGCATCTTCTTTGGTGCTTAATCCATCCATTTAGAGGCTACGAGAAGACCTGGAAAGGTAGGGCCGACAAAACCGGCCCTACCTTTCCTCGACGTTCTAGTTAAACGAAATAATGGTCATATTCAAACCTCGGTATACAGAAAGCCTACCCACACTGGACAATATTTACACCAGAATTCTAACCACTCTAACGAAACCAAACAGGGGGTTATATCACTTTATATAATCGTGCAGTGACCTTATGTAACAGTAGGGAATCACTGCAAGAGAAAATGAATAACATAACTAGGGATCTTAAGCAGAACGGATACAGTGAGAGGCTAATAAAGGAAACAATCGAAAAATATCAAAATAAGACAAGAAACTCTAATTTGAACGAAGACCAGACTGACCAAATATTTATGACATTCCATATATTAAAAGGAACTTCGCAGAATCGCGAGTAATTAATATTAAAACGGCGTTTAAATCCCAAACTACTCTAAGAAGTATTCTTACTGGGGCCAGACAACAATGTTTCAAAAAGGACTGTATCTAAAATTCCCCTGAATGTGGTGAGGATACATCGGGGAAACAAAGAGACCACTTGAAGTTAGAGTTAAAGAACACAAAACATACGGAACGAGGTGAAACGTCGAAGTCAGGATTGCCGAACACGCTTGGTCAAAACAACACCGCATACAATGGTCGGAAGCAAAACTATTTATAAAGAAACCCACTGGAAGAAAAGAAAATTTAAAGAAGCTGTAATAATTTTAAACAACAAAATGTTTAGCAAGCCTAGCATCGATATTTCGAACATCTGGCAGCCGTTGCTGAACCGTGAAAAGTCGGTCAAGCTTCGGTGAACAAGTGATGTATATAATCGTAGCTTTTAGAATAGTTTTTAGTTATCACTGAAAACGGTTGGAGATACATCACTAACCGAAACGTGGGTAACAATTAACAAATAAAGACAATGGAAGTCCAAGATTCTAGTGTTATTGAAACCATTACATTGTCTAACACCTTCAAGGAAAAGCCTGCAAATGTTTTAAAACAGTTTAAAAAGCAAAAGGAAATAGCTTTGACACCCGCACATTATTTAGCCAACTTATTGGATCATAGATTTCGTAGACTTCATATAAGTAATGTGAATATTTACAAAAGATCAATCCTGAATTTATTCCTATAGCAATGGCTTCAAGGCACCTAGTCGAAAGCCTATTCCTTCTTATATGTTTGGACAGAGCTTTAAAACGACCCTCCAATGACGTGATGGAAGTCTATTAGTTGGATTGGCCAGAAAAGTATCAATTGGTCTAAATTAAAAACTGGTTTCCTAGATATGTGCAGTAAGCATTTGATAGCAGTTTCGGCATCTGCAGGCCTTGAACGTATTTTCTCGACTTTTGGTCTTGTTCACACAAACTTAGGAATAAGCTAGGAAATGAAAACTGCCAAGCTTACATTTTTGTTTGGCACTTTAATCAAAATACTGCAACCAAATGTGTCAATTTGGACTTCGTCTGGGAAACAAAGACAACAGGAGGATCTGATGCGGTCCTCAGTATTCCTTCTTCCACCATTTTATTAGCCTCAGATTCTGATGAAGATGATGTGCCACTTGCACACTTGCTACATACGAGTGTTTAATGTAATCTTGGTAGTCTTAGGAAAAAATATGTGTGTTTTTTTAAGTTTTGATATTTTTAGTTTTTTCACATAATATATTCATATAACTATCGCTTTTTAAGAAAGTACCTTTATTTTTAAAATTTGTTGTTTTGAGTTTTTAAGATTTTTATGATTTTTTTTTATAAAATAAACTTTAAAACGTTCTAATATTTCTGTTTTTGTTTTATTATTGTTTTTAAACACCACATTCAACTTTTTTTGGATATATATCCGATATATATCGTTAATATCGGATATTTTGATATTTTCAATAAATATCATGATATTTACGAACCCTGCTAAGTACTAAGGTGCCGTGAGTTTATTCACAAGGGACTTAAGTATTTGGAGATTTGGAGGAGAAGGAAAAAACTCTGCGCGTAGCAGATTCCATCGTCTGAACACTCTACGGACGAAAGGAAATAAGGTGGGAAGTTCGGGGCTCTTAAGGTTTGGGCTAAAAGGATTTCAAAGGTGCCGGTATCTCTGTTAGGTGCCAAAGGTGGTTAACTACCAATTCCTTGAAACAGGCCGAAAATACTTATAAGGCGATAGGTCCCCTATAACCCGTCGGTGGGCAAGGGAAGATAGCTTTCCTGAAAGCGTTGGATCATTAATGAGACGAAGAGCTCTTCTTTGAAGGGAATTAAAAAAGCTGAGTTGAAGGAGACGCCATTCCCCAGACATGAGAACACTGATTTGGGATACAGGGTATAGAGATTAGGAGAGAAATACTTTTGGCTTGAAAGGGGAATCCAAGCTTTTTTATGCTGCTAAGGCTATGGATGTAATGTGTTTGTGCTGTATCCTTTTAAGAAGTTTTAACATTTCAAAGAGCCTGTAAATTGTGTATATAAAGCTATAATTTTTTTGCAACAAATTATAATATTCCATAATTATTGATAAAAGAAAGTTTCAAATAATAATAATAATTATTATTGTTTAATAAAGTTCGCCCCGCAATTATATCGTCAATAATACAATTTTAATTTGCATTTAACGACTGCTACCGACTTAAGTAAATATTTACAATATCACCTTTTTATTTAAAAATTCGACATTACTTTATGGTAAATATTATTGAAACTTTAGTTAATGTACCATTTAATATTTTTTATTACTTTAGTTACTCACGTGATCTCGCTATAGCAAGATATCAATTTTGTATTGAAATACTACAATGTGTATTGATAAAAGGGGGGTTATAACTATCCAATTTTTTTATTTCATAAATTAACTTTTAAAATGATATCAAAAAAGTTTTTTTTAAATTGTCATCTGGGTTATCAGACTTCACACGAGCCAATGTATCTGAAGTTTGAAACTTTTTTTGTAACGAAAAATAAAAAAAAAAGGTAAAAACGGCCTGATACCGAAGTAAATTAATCATTAAGCGCTTATAAACTGAAAAATTGATAAACATCTGGAAAATACCCGGAAAAAATCCAAAATAAATCGGCCAACCTCAAAACCGGTCTAAAAAATTTTTGGACCAAAGGGCCTTTGGAAACACCTCCTCTCAACCCTTAAATACCTCCGCACCCCCAAAAAATTGAAAAAATGGATCGGTCCAACCCTCATACCTTTAAAAATTTTTTTTACCATCCCCCCAGAATCAAAAAAAAACCATACAAAAATAATTGGACTGGAACCCCTTGGAACCACCCCTGCCCCCCCCCTTAAAAACCCATACAAAAATAATTGAGTAAGAGTTGGACCCATTTTTTTTAAAATTTTCCCTTTTGGCGATTTTGGCGTATTTGTAGGTTGAAAGGGGGGGTTTTGGGGTTTTTCCCGGGGTTTATAAATTTTTTTACATTTTTTAAATTGCAATGATTAACTAGATAAAAAACCTGTCTCCGTCAAGCGAGAGACAATTTTAAAAACCCCCTTTCCCCGGGGAAGGGGCCCCTTTCCCTTTTGGCCCCAGCTCCTATTTTTGTCCCGGGGGGAAATTAAAAAAGGGGGCTTCGTTGGGTTTTTGCCCCTGCTAAAATTTTCCACTGTGCCAAATTTCATGTTTTAAAACTCCCCTTAACTTCAGAATCACGTAAAACACAAATAAATATAATAATAAATATACCTACCTACAGATAAAAATACCCCTTTTTGCAAATTATATATATATATATATATATATATATATATATATATATATATATATATATATATATATATATATATATATATATATATATATATATATATATTTACTTCGGTATCAGGCAGTTTAAGGAAAATCAAATTATTGAATTTTTTATTTAGTTTATTTTTAAAAATGCCCCCGGGGAAAAGTAGTTTTTGACAAGAACCTTGTCGAAAATTTTGAATTTTTCTTTTTTTTTTACCCCAAAAAAATAGGGGGCCCGCGTTTTAAAACGATTCCAAAAAAATTTTTCCCCCATTCCGTGTAAAAAGGTTAAAAATTTTTTCATGTTTTTTGTAATAAGTGTTTTATTATTATTATTATTATTATTCTTGGTATCAACAGCAGTAGGCTTCTGAGAAATAGATTAGAAGATCCAATACGCAATTTCTTAATTGCATGCGTTTATAAAAAGCAAAAATTTAGGTTTAAAAATTATTCTCTCGATAGCATAAAGACGATAATGTTTAAAATAAGGTTAAATAAATAGAGTTTTGTTAAAATCTTAATGCGTTTATAAGTATATAAATCATTAAAATACGACATTAAAGCCCTTTTGGGCCCTTTTTTAAACCTTTTGTTTCAAATGAAAGATATTTTAGTTTAATTTGTGATGTAGTATTTTAATTTTGGACCCCAAACTTAACGTTTTTCCAAATAAATATTATGAAAATTTTTTTTGTAAAAGTTTTTACACACAACAAAAAAAGGTCTGTTCGTTATTCGGTTTTTTTTTTCACACTTTTGGACCTACCTAGTGCTAAAATACACCTTTCATAAGGGCGACTACGTAAAAAAAGAAAAAAATAGTATACACTATTTCTTTAAAACGGGGGCCCCCAAACTAGGCCCCCGGGCCACATCCCCCCGCGGAGAGCTAGCATACTTGAAAACTCCTTTTAGGGAACAAATAATTTTTATAGCAAATTAAATTTATTTTTTCTGAAGTATTCTAATTTTATGTTGAATAATTATTAATATGACATCTACATTGATATGGTCAGGGGGGAACCCCTTCCCCAAATCATAACATTCTTGTAGGCTTATTGTTATTTTTTTGTGATAAGTTGGATAAAAAACACAGAATTGTAATGAGTAAAGACATGTATAATATGCAAAAAAATTTAACTTCAAAAATATAATAACTAACAAATTATTAAATAACATTTTATACATTTTTTAAAAATCACAAACTTAAACAAACATAATGACATATAAAATACTAATGAGATTTTGAAATTGATTTTCCACTGACAATAGTTTGAGTTGTGGACTAATTTTTTTTGTACCAATTATTAAAAGAGATTTAATATCTCATCAGGTTAATTTTTATCTGTAAACATTTTTTTTTTACTTTCATTTTGGAGAAGGTTTTTCACACAAAAAAATAGTTTTCCAAAAAAAAAAAACAGACCACGAGCAAATTTATGCAAATTATCAAATTGTGTCAGTGGAAGACTCTTATAAAATTCCAAAAAGATGAGTTTTGATATTTGTTCTTAATTATATCACCATTGTAGATCAATCATTTCCATTTAATTCCGGGGGTAGGGTTTCAATGTCAGTATCAAAAAGGGTTCGAAAAATCTTAATTTGTTCCCAATGGCATCAAAGCCAAAACAGTATCAAAATTTATCTTAAAACACTAAAGTTTCGATTGAAAAAACTAAAACTCAGTCTCAGTAGTGTGGCTGAATTTTCATGTTTTAAAATGTGAAAAACATTTACTTCGTAGTTGTGATTGAAACAGTCTCAATTTTTCCCCGGGAAAGATTTGATATTAGTGTATAAATCAGGAAGATGCGGTTTTCTCCTTGCAATCCCAAATTCAGTTCGTTCACATGTTTTTCAAATCAACATAGAATGCTAACTTACAGCCATGCGTTTTTTTGTAATTCAAAGAGGGCGATGTTTTCATTCAAAAAATTTCGATCACTGCTCGAAGTTCAAAAGCGCTGAAGGACTTTCCCACAACTAAGCCAGCGTACGGCAGTATGATAAGGTAAGTCAGTTTCTCCAATCTCTTCAATAAATTGTCGGAATTGTCGGTGATTCAGCCCAAAAGATCTGACAAAATTAACAGTTGATATGACTGGTTTCGAACGTTAGACATATCCGAACATTTTCCCATAAAGACTCTGGATGAATGATACAATGTAAGACTAATGGTTTTGAACCACCGTCATTTTCTACAGCCTTTGACACAAGAGCGACCACTCCTTTATCTTTCCCACTCATTTTTTTTGCCTCCATCGTTGTAATACATTTCAAGTTTTTCCATCGAAGGATCTTTGATTAATGGCCATTTCAACTCCTTTAAAAAAATCTGTAAGTAGTTGTCCATGAATACTATACATATCAAAAGTTCTTCGTCCCCCAAAGCTTTTATCTACTCCTCGAATATAAATCAACACCTGAGCAGTTCGACACATCCGTTGACTCACCCAAGGCCAAAGAAAACCACTCAAAATGTCCATTTTTTGAACATTGAGAGGATATATTTTCAGCGATGTTTTCTACCCTTCGAGCCACAGTGTTTGCTGACATACTGACAGTTTTTAATAAATTTACCTTTTCAGGGCACATTTCTTCGGCTACTGCAATTTGCATTCTTTGATCATTTCTCCATCGGTGAATGGTTTGCCCGTTTTGCAATTTCAAGAGCCACAAAAAGCTGACACGAGTTGCAGCCTTTGTTCAGTTTTGAGTTTTGTAAATGGTTGCTGCGATTTCAATCCCGCTGCATAGCTTCGAATTTTTCTGTCCGCAAATTTTTCTGTATATTTTGAGTAATTTTAAATGTTTTGTTTCTTAATGACGTTTAATATTATATTCTTGGAGAACGGCTATCTTTCATTGCAAATCAAACATAGCGCCTTGTTACTGGACTCAATTACAAATACTGAATATTCCACTGATCTTTGAATTTTCTCATTAAACCATCAATTTTTCGCTTCTTTTCCATACTACTAATTCACACACAAAAGCAACAATTCAAATCAAAATACTGTTATAAAGATGTCTAAACACCCCACAAACACGTTTTAAGGAGGTATGCAATATTTTATTTAACAACAGTGTCATAGGAACTGACTTGTGGTTGCGCCACTAGCCTTCTTATATATTCCAATTCTGCCATCTAGAAGTGAGTGGAAGACACCAGAACTTTCTCGAACCAACGAGATTATTCTGCGTGCTGTTAGCGATTCCGCTTGGTCCACCAGATGTCGTGCATTATCCTCATGGCTCGTACTCTGACTAATTTAGAAATTACAGATAATGACAGGAAAATTAATAATAGGCAGTGTTGCCGTTTTGCGGACTTTAGCCCCGATTTTGCCCTTTTTAAACGTTGGTACTTTTTCGGACTTTTTTCATCAGTGGACTATTTCACTTCTTACCACCGGCAACAATGATAATATGGTTTTGGCCCTCGGAACTTACGGAATAATCAGTATGGCCCTAAGGCTGGAAAGTTTGGAGACCCCTGCTTTAAAACAAATAGACCTAATAAACTTTTAAAGATCAACATCTTTTTAACAAAACGGTCAAAATCCAGGGTTATTTTTTTAATTTTCTAATACTTCGATTATAATTGCATTAGTTTTTAAAAAATATCGTTTTCGAGATATTCCGAAATAAATGCATGGCTCTCAAACATGACAGATATCGACAATATTAATTATGTACAATTTGATTGTTAATATCTCGCTTATAAGGAAGTGACGATTCTGATCTGGAGAATACTTGAAACGCAGGATGTTCTGCTATTATTCCTGTAAAGTCCAAACAAAGGTACGAGAAGGTCCTCCAGCAATTCATAAACTGCCAATAACAGTACAGTGGATGGGGAGAAAAAAAGTGTTTGACCTCCAGATTTTTTTGTACAGTTTCAATTTTTATGAAAATTTGGAATTAGGTTGCTTTCACAATCTAGATCAAAGTTTATATATGCTTAAGGTGTGCTTTTTATTTTTAAGAGGTAAAAACCACCCACGCTAAAAAATTAAAACCCATTGAAATGAATATAAAATTAAAGTCTACTAAATTTGGGGAAAGAATATATCTTTATGTTGTGAGTTATTCTAATATTATTTTGTAATGTTTCAACAAAAACCCCCCTAATAACAAAATTTAAAAAAAAAATGTTTTTTTTATCTTAAAATTAATAACGCTTTTATTTAGAAAAAAATTTTTAACACACTATAATAAATATTTAACTACCATAACTTAACCTTTAAATAACCACCCTTATAATTTACAAAAAATCTTTTTTTGACAAATTAAAACGATTTAATGATACATATTTATATGAAATGAAGCTAAAAAAAAAGGCAAAACCTCGCAATTTTTTTTTCCTGCCTCGATTTACATAAAAATTTGGAATTAGGCTTGTAACCTCTACTTAAATTCTTTTCATGGTGATATGCGCTGTTTTTTTGTAATGGTAAAAACTACCCCTTATTTCAAAACTTATAGAATAACATTTTAAACCTTAAGATGGGTAAAAAAATTGGTTTGGATTAGTTGATTAATGATTGTTTTATACTTTAGAATACAATTTTAAAATATTTCAACCCTTAAAAATCAACCCTTGTTAAAGCTTAAGTAAAAAAAATATTTTCCATAAAAAAGTGATTATCATAGTGATTTAATTTTAGAATACTGTTGCTTAAAATATCTACTAATTTCATTTTGAACTTTTCGACCCTTATTAATCAACCCTTATTATAGCTTAATTAAAAAAAGATATATGCCAAAAAAATTAATAGCTTGACAGATTTATTAAATAAAAATATTACTGCCTGAAATATTACCAACTTCATTCTTTTGCAAATTTTCAATCCTTCCACCCCTTCCAACATTGCAATTCTTATAAATTAATATTATAGATATAAATAGGAAAAAAGTAGAATTACACACAAAAATTATACCGGTTAAAGTATAAACTATAATATATATATAGAATGTTTTGCTCCGAAGTGAGCTATTCGAATTTTTTGAAAAACAAAAGATTGATTTTTTAAACATAGCTCCTTTAGTTTTTATGATAGAATGTTTTTCCAAAAATATTTTTGTAGGGTTTTTTAAGAGCTACAAGGCTATGTAAATTAAATCCCTTTAAATCCCTTAGTTTTAAAATGGGATGGGTTTAAAGGGCTAGAATAAGGTGGTGCTCGCTCGTAAATAGAGGCTTTAAACGACCATATCTGGCCAAACATTTATTGTACAGAATAATCTATGTAATGAAAAGTCTTGTTTTCAAAAAAGCTATCATTCGGTACTTCAGCATTTTTTTCGTATCTCCATTATTGTTAGAGTTATTTTGAAGAAAATGACTATTTTTACGAAATTGCGGAAAATCGTTTTCACTTTAAGCTCAATTTTCCAAAATTAAGCATTTTAAATTTTGGTTAAACTTCTGGGATGTATTTACTACATATATAAAAAGAATCTCAGAAGGGTACAGATCAATTTTAATTAAGAGGGGAATTAGGGGGTTATTTTTAATGATCTTTTCGTAGAAAAAAGTAGGGACCGACCTCATTTTTATCATAACTCGCTCAATTTTCAGGCTAGAAACTCTTTTTTTGTTTTTAAAAGAAAGGTCTTATTATATACTTTAAAAAAGACTTATATGTTTTTCTTGAAAAGTAAAAACTTTTCCCGCTATTTGACTTTTATTCGTCAAATTTAGCATTTGACGAATAAAAGCTAACCATTATCAAGCCGTAGCTCGGTTCGTATTGGTTGTAAAGAAGTTATAAAAAAAATTTTTTTAGTTTTTGTATAAGCTACAATTTTGCTCTTTACAGTTTTTTTTTTGATAAAATGTATAATTTTAGAGTTATTCGTGAAAAACCCATTAAAAATGTCGATTTTTTCGTTGAAAAACTCTTACTTTCAATCGCGAATAACTCGAAAAATATGAGTTTTACGAAAAAACTGTATAAAACATTTTTTACTTAGAATTACTTTCTTTATCGATTTCTGAATTTAAAATGTAAAAAAAGCACACCTCGGCATAATATAAAACTTTGATTCTTGGGCTAAAATACCTCTAGTTTAATTTTGAATACATTTTATGTTAGCCAACTTATTCAGTTGCTCTCTTCTTTAACTTGACGTTAATAGAAACTTTTAACAGTTAACCAATGCTCTGGCTATGGGCCGTCAAAGTCTAAATCCGGCGCTGACTATCCCTCATATTTTCCAAGCCTTCTGATTATTTTTCGCAGAAAACTCACTTCTCGGTAAGTAATTACTTACCGATTAGGAATCGGTAAGTAATCACTTACCGATCAGTAATTTGTAAACATCACTTACAGGTGACATGATCTAACCATTTAACTTGCAATATTACCTGAGTTTGCAAAAAGGAAATTAAAATAGCTAAGTTGTATTAAAATATTTGAGCCTCTTAAAAATAATAAAATTTTCATCTCCTGTAGACACCGAAGCAGACACGTGTAGATGCTTTATTTTATTAATAAATTTTATCGTTAAATTTGTGAATAAAATTTCGAGTCGTAGTAAATTACTTATTCAACCGACAATTATTGCAAATTTGGATTTTTTTCTTTCTTATCAATATGTGTGTATGCGTGGATAACGTATTAAGAATGTTGGTACAACTACGATTTTTTTAAAGCTTAATTGAGTTAATCTTTCGACTCGAATTTCGGTGTGTCGTGTAATCCAAGGTTAATGGCAAGGCCGCGCGATGTACATGTGCCAATTTTTTAAATCGTATAAATAGTGAAACACATTCGCGAGTCGGTTAGATAGGAATGTTTATATTTGGGCTAATTGATATTCCATTTAAGAATGGTGCTATTGAATATTTTTGGATCCGGATTAACGTATTATTGCTGCTTGATGTACGTAGTAACATAAATTGCCGCCAGCCTTGTAATTCTTTTGTAATATACAGGGTCTTTAAAAAGTTCGCAGCATATAGGAATTTTTTATCGATAAATTTGTGCTTTAAACTCGATGAAATAAGTACAGGAAAGGAGGTAATTTTTTTTGTAAAATAAAGCAGTAATTTCGGGCAAATCAGATCAACTTGAATTTTTTAAATTTGTCAAGAAAGATGTCAAATATGGAATTAAACAAGTTTGGTTACTGGGATTTGGTCCAAAACGCTGTAAAACTTGGCCAAACTATTTTTTTGGCCCAAAATAAAAAAAAATTGAATATCTCGGGCAATATTAAATGAATTTTCATGAAAATAGGTACCGATAGGTTTTTTGGGTCACTGATTACGATTTTAATGCCAGAAATTTCTGAAACACCCTTAAAACAGTAAAAACTACACTTTTTTAGGGGAAATATTTTGGAAATAAAGCTCAGATTATCAAATAAATGCCATTTTTTCAGAATAATTAAGATTTTTTTTATTATGCACTGAAATTGAGATGTAAGGGCTTATAATAGGGGGTTAAAACTACCCCCATAATAAGAAAGAATACAAAAAACATGACCTCAGATAATTATTTTTGTTTTTTAACAATTTTTTGAAAATATTTTATCATATTTTGACTATTATGATATTCATTCTTCCTCTCCCAGGGGGTGAAAAGTACCCCTAAATAAAAAAAAATGAAAAAAACGTTTTTAAATTTTTTTGTTGCAACTTTTCGTTTTACAACCGAAAAACTAACATTTTTTAAGTAAAAAGAAATTATTAACCCCCTCCCTCCATCCCAGGGATATTAAATAAAACGAAAAAAAAAATTGTAATTGCAGGAAAAATAGAATTTTTGGCCGTAACTTTTTTTTGGCTAATAATACAAGATGTGCAATGAACCATTTTAAAGCTAAGGTTATCCCCGAAATGTCAGGTGATGGCAAATTTCAATTGGATTGACCATTTTTTTATAATTTCACCCAAAAAAAAAAAAACATTGACCGTTGCAAACATAAAATATGCACTTTTAAATAGCCAAATCTCCTTACAGATGAAAGATTGATAAAAAAAATAAAATAAAAACAACTCCGGCTGTTTAAAATAAATACTTTTTACGCTACTGGCCAAAAACTGAAAATGTCTCACTAAAAACAAGATTTGACCCACATTTATAAGTCCAAAACATAAAAAATAATTATCCGATAGTGCTTAAAATGACTGGACATTATTAGGGATATGTGTTCTGAGTTTTTACTAAAGGATGCTTTTTTTCAAATCCAGATGGTGCTAAAAAATTAGCATGAAAAAAATTTGAAAAAAGTTTATTTTGTCCATAACTTTTTTTCTGTTTATTTTAAACGGTTCTGGTTGGTCTAAAAATTTTCCCAATTTTGTCTTCATGTAAAATAATAGTAATCATTTTTTTTGTGTAAGTAATATTTTCCAAATATATACGCCAGAACGATAGGGTCTCTTCATTTTTCGTTAAGCAACTATTTTTGCCATCTCCTTTCACACTGATCATACAAAAATTTTAAAAAATCGTTTTATTTGTCAACTAAAATATTCATAATATATAATAAATTATATAATATATATATATATATATATATATTATATATATATATATATATATATATATATATATATATATATATATATATATATATATATATATATATATATATATATATATATATACAGGGTTGAAGGATTTAAATCAATTGATTTTAATCACGATTTAAATCACTTGATTTGTTTAAATTTAAATCATGATTAAAATCAAAAATAAAAATTAAAAAATAATTTAAAAAATAATTTGGGTTATGAAGAAAAATCGAAACAAAATAAATTACGTTAGTATAGTAAATTAATTTATTACAAGAACACATAGATAGAAGTATTATTGCAGAAAATATTCAAAACAAAAAACAAATTTAATTGTAATATTTGTAAAGTTTGTTTGGCAGCTTTTTCAGTACCTAATCGATTGCGTAGTTTAGAGTGCACTAAACGAAATGTTGAGAATATCCTCTCTACTGATGCAGACGAAGCAGCTTCACAGATCAGTTGTGTAATTATGGGAAGTTCTTTTTCAATAATATCTGCGTTTCGTTGTGATTTCCACCAGTCAATTGGTTTTACGCTTTTCAGGATATCATCTTGAAACATAATATCGTTAAAAGGCTCTGATTTGGCAAGAAACTTGATGATTAGTGGTAATAAACCACTATCTGGATACAGTTCTTTTGCAGTTTGTAATGCAATATTTTTTCAGTATATGTCAAACTTTGTGTTTTCCCTTGGGTCGATAAAAATGCCAGCAAATGATACGGGGTTATACACATATTATATCGATTTTTAAATTTTTGCAGTTGATGTAATGTCAGATTAGTTTCTTCAAAGTAATCTTCTAATATTTTAAATTGCTCTACAACATCTGAAATAGTGGCGTCCGTCTTTTGCAACCTATCTATGGCAATGGAAATTGGCTTAAGAATTTTGAGGTAATCTTCAGCACTTCTCTTTAAATGAATGTTTGAAATTTTTCCCCTGATAATACTGTCAATCTTTTTTTGTGTTCTTCACTGATTCTAAAAAGTATGGGCCTTGATTCGGTAAATATTTGCAAGCAGTCTGCAAGCGAGTTCCATCGAACATCACTAGGTATGATTAGTTTTTTGCCTGCATATGTTGCAGATGCAAAATGATTGTTCCTAAAGTACTTTACGATTTGGACTACATGCTCTTTTATATCAAAGATTTCCAAATCTTTACATAATAAATTTAGTATATGTGTAGCACAGCCATATGCTATTACATTGAATTTATCAGATGCCTTTATTTTATTTCGCATTGCAGACATGTTAGCTGCATTATCTGTCACGAAACTACTCACTGTACAATCATACTCGGTTTTTAGTTTGTTTATAAGGGTTGCTGCAATTTCTGTTAGGTAGTCGGATGTATGTGGATGCCCAGTTGTATCTACAGTGTCGAATAGAAAGGAGGAGCCATTTTCTGCAGTAACTGTTGCACATACTATGGGTTCATTATGCACATTAGACCATCCATCGAGTGAAAGACAAACGTTACCTTTAGACAACCTCTTAAAGCATTTGCTTCTTTCTTCAGTATATATTTGATCAAACAGTCTGCCTGACACATCGTTTCGACTGGGCGGTACATATCCAGGTCGCAGTAGTGCTATAGCTTTCTTAACTTCGGATTGCTCCAGGCAGATGAAACTGCTATTAGTTGCATAGAGGGCTCTGGTAATCTGCTTATCAATTTCATTTTTGGCAGGCTTACTAGTACGTACAACAAAAGACATCAGAGATCCAGAAGAAGTTGTGTCAGTAATGTCAGTATTGTCAGTATTACATTCTTTTCTTTTTTTGTTTACTGGGATTGAAGCGGAAACTGAGTGCGACGTACTTGCTTGCTGAAAGTTTTGTTCAGTTTGAATTCGTGACGTATTTATGCTTGAATACGTTGTACCTGCAATTAAAACAAAACAATATGAGGCTTCAATTGTCCATAGATGATAGATGTATGTAAAGTATCTAAGAAAACACATTGGGTCTGGTGCGCTTTATGTGTCACGGAATTTTATAATTTTTCTAGTTTGGTTTGATAGAGCCCGTCAAATAGAATCTATTTAATTAAAAGCAAAAAATAAAAAATCGTTGAATGAGCCACTTTTTTGAGAAATAAAAGGTGTTGTGTTGTCATAGTTACATACCTTAATAGTTACTTGGATAAAAAATAAAAAAAATTGTATTTTTTTCAGAAAATGCAGTTCATCCAAGAATTTTTTGTTGCAAATAGTGTTTAGTGTTAAAAAACGTATCATTTAAAAAGCATTTTCAAAAATTGTAAAATTCCGTGACACATAAAGTGCACCAGAAACCAACACATTGATCACATTGTTGTAAAAATAAGTTTTTAGAAATTTCCAAACATGGAAAATTGGAAAAATATTTCAACACCATTTTTAAAAATTAACAAATAATAAAAAGGTACTTACGGTTTAAACCTTATTGTGATTGTGATAACGTTGACGAGAATGACGAGTCACTATAAGTATCGATAGTATCGATGTCTTCATTATTTACATTTTTACATTTTTCCCAGTGCTTTTTCATCCTCTCTACCAATCCTTGCATTTCCAAATTACATTTTTTACATGTAGCGCGACAACCCGGTTTTCCTCCGCTTTCCCGATTTTTTTTGAAAAACTGCCAGATAAGGTCTTTCTTTCTACCACTTCTTCGAAACGACATATTCAAAAACTATATTTTATATTTTACACAATATCAAAATTTTCAGTTAGCCGTAAAAACAATGCTCGCGCGCACAGATCTTAACTAGGAAATGACGCCCGTCCGCGTTCCTCCCCTTTATGTAGACCGGTAAATCTGCGTGTTCTGACAGGAATTTTTAAGAAAGTGTGACTGCTTTCTCGCGGTAAATATTTAATATAAGAGTTTATAAAAACGAAAGATATTAGGAGATAGGAGAATGTTTAAGATTAAGGACACGTTACAAACTTCGATTGTGCTATTTACATAACATAATCAAAAAATCATGATTTTTACAACCCTGTATATATATATATATATATATATATATATATATATATATATATATATATATATATATATATATATATATATATATATATATATATATATATATATATATATATATATTAATACTACCACATTTTGTTAAATTAAAAAAAACTTTAAACAATGTAACTTTTTTTTTGGCAAAAATCACAATTTTTCTTACCCTATTACTTGGAAGGGGTTCATTTTTATGAAAAGTTGTATTTCATGTTTTGATGATAAAAAATCATAATTTATCGATTGGGTAAGTAATTTTTTTTGGTATGGAAGATTTCTTTTAATGCGGGATGCAAGAAAAGTGCAATATGGATGACTCCAGCGCCCTCAGAACACTTCACAATGGCCGTCTGAATAGGGAAAAACTAAGGGAATTTATTTTAGTTAGTTGTTAACTTAATATAAATAATTTTAACTTCCTACATTTCGATAAACAAATATTTTTAAAGTCAGTAACAATACTATAAAAATTATATAAACATAAAAGTTTAACATCCTGAGAGGTGATTACCATGTAATGTTTGTATTTGTGTATTTATTATTATTTATAGACAGGATAAATCAAAAATAGGTTTATCGTGTTACTAGGCGAGATTTTTAAATGGGTTGCGAAAGTCACTGAATTATTATGCGTTATCTTTTTTTTATGAATAACGGTTACCATTGTGATTATAACAAAAAAAATCAAAATAGAATCTTTTTAATTTATTCAGTTTTTATGACACATTTTTAATTTAAACTTTATTGTGTTTTTTAATTTTTATATATTATATACTTAGCTTCATTATGAATTTAATCAAATAGGTTCCTTATTTGTTAAAATATTCTAAAATTTTAATTATCTTTCAATATTACGGAGATACCCTATAAAAATGTCAAAATGGGACATCGTGTACCCGCCAAAAAATATTTATGTAATGGAAAATTGATTTTGATATATAAATTTTAGAAATTATACATTTTTTTTAATTTTGACGGAAAATTGCTCAATTGTAACTGGTATATTTTTTTGTAGATTTTTAAAATGTGTTTCAGTGTTATATCGTCACTTAGAACTGTTTAATTAGTTCTATCATTATTATATATTTTTTTATATATAATTTTAGTGTGGGCGACCTGAAAGAAAAAATTAAAGACAGATGCAATATTCCCGTGGAACAGCAGGTCCTGCTTATCAGCGGCGGGGAACCGCTGGATACTCAGAAGAACTTGTGTTCGTATATGGCTGGGACGGACACAAATCCTATATACTTGTTTTCAACCAATTACGACGTCACAAAACTAGATATTCTAAGAAACTTAAATTATGATGATGCAGGTAAGGTATATCTATAAATAAAATTTCTGATGATACATATTGTCCCTTTAAACGTAAACTGGCTTTTGTCGACTTTTGACATACGAGGATGGGTTGAAAGGTTTCCGGCCTAACCCATAGAGGGCGCGAGTTGCTGTCATATTACCGGATATATAAATATCCCCATACTTTGCTAGTCTATCTCTAAAGTTTGGTGAGAGGGGTCAAGTAGTTTAGATTTAATAGTTGTTTAAAATTATAAAGTTTTACATTTTGTCAAGCGTGGAAAAAAATTAGATACGTGCAGTTATAAAATGTTGTCATATTAAAGATTTACCTCCAACAGAAATTAATGCAGAGTTAGATACTACCTTAGGTGAGTCGGAGCCTTCATTTTCCACCGTTAAAATTTGTGTTGCAGACTTGCGTTCTGGCAGGTCTGAAAGGGCAACTTTTGAAAAAATTGTGCGGCAAGTTCATAAAATCGTTTTGAATGATAGCCGGCTGAAGTTGGATAAGAGCTGAGGCTGTGGGCATATCGAAAGAGTGAACTCACCATTTTAACTAAAGTTTTAGAGATGAGAAAATTATCCGCTTTATGGGTGCCCGATTGCTTACTCTAGAGCAAAAACTCATTCCTGACCATCTCAGAAGAATGTTTGACATTGTTTAATCGTTTCCGAACTGAATTTCTTCCTTCGCCGATTTGTTAATGTCGATGAAATTTGGATCTACCACTATACGCCGGAGACAAAACAACAATTAAGACAGTGAACAGCGAGGGGCGAACTGATTCCGAAGAAGGCAAAGGTTTTTCCATCGGCAGGAAATGTTGTGGCAACAATTTTGTAGGATTTCAAAGGCGTTATATTTATATCTTGACAAAAAAACTATAAATTATAATAATAATGATAAGTATTATGCCAATTTACTTGACTAGTTGAACCAAAACATTCATGAGAAATGTCCTGGTTTAGCAAAAAACAAAATTCCGTTCCATCAGGACAATGCACCTTGCCACAAATCGCTAATTGTCATTGCACCTTAATTACCAAATTTGGCTCCATTGGATTTCCATTTGTTTCCGAATTTAAAAAAGTTTCTTGCTGGTTAAAAATGTGTCTTGGATTTAGACGTGATTGCTGCAACAAACGCCTGTTTTGAAGAACTCGACAAATCAGCTTACAGTGATGGCATAAAAGCTCTTGAGCACTAATGGAATAAATGTATTAAGCAACACAAAGACTATGTAGAAAAATAAAAATAGTTTTTAACCCTTATTCCGCTTTTTCTTACTTAGGCGGGAAACGTTTTATCCCATCCTCGTACATATCGCCCTATAAATTTAAACAAGTTTGTGTCCATTTTCGACATTTTAGAATAGTTCTGCACAAAAAATTGGGGAGCTCTTACAGATAGGCCTATTTGAAATTTAAATTTTCCTTAGGTAATACCATCATTAGAACTGAAATTTATTTTTATTGAAAACTTTGAAAAAAATTTCATAATTATTTTTAATCTGCTCATGTCTTTTCTGTCAGTGGGCTATTTCAGAGCCAGTCTTCTTTTGGTGCATTTGGATATTGATATTTTTATTTTATACAAAATATTTGCTGCCGTAAAAACGCAACTTTCTTGTAAACCCTTTTTGAGAGACAGTCTGTACTTTTTGTAAAATTATGTATTCACCTTTGATATAGGTATATAAGATACAGTAACGGCCATTAAAGCTTGGGTAACTCTTTTTCCCTTTCGTAAAATAGGATTATGGCACCTTCTACTGAATATAAATACCTCTGGAAAAACCTAATAAAGAAACAGGTGTCCGTTGTTAGTGTCTAAAAATATTTTTTAAATGCTAAACCTAACTTTGGATAAAAAAAGTAATAATTATTCATTATATTGAGCAGAGAGGTTGGCCAGAAAGGGATTTGGCGGAAGAGCTTAACATCCCAAAAGTATATTTATTTTGTTAAAAAAAAAGGCAGGAAACACATTCCTTTGAGAGAAAGGACTGGAAGTGGTCGTCCCGTGCGCTGGCACCGGGTAGCCTTAAAACCGTTTTTAACAAATGCAAATAAAGAACATTGCAATGGATTTGCTCTACGTTTTACTTAGAACCTTCAATTTTTTGGGAAATTATAATATACTTGGTGTAGGTTATTTTATCGAAGGAAGGTTCAATGCGGGTATATATAGATCTACTACAGAATATCATGCTTCCTTATGTACTTATGATCAATTTCCGGACAGAAATTTTATCTTTCAGCAAGATAAGTGTTCCCGTTCGTATGGTCCGTATTAAAAGAAAACGGAGCCGCATTAAAATATTAAATTTGTTTGGAAGGATATTTAAGTTTGTTTGAATTTGTTATATTGTTAATTAATTTATTAATTTGTTAGTTTTCATAAAATATAATTTTTTTTCTTTTTTTTTAATTTATAGTAATTTTAAGTAAAACAAGGTAAAAAAAGAGCGATTTAGAAAAATTGGCAGAAAAGTCAAAATTTGACAAATTTTTTTGCCCAAGATTTAATGGCCATCACTGTACAAGTCGTTTTAAAAATGTCATTGATAGTGACATATTGCCATATTGAATTAGGTAAAAATGCTTTCTTTTCCTGTTTTTCAAGAACAAATGACGTCTTGTGATATATTGTTTAAAAGGGATTTTTTTTTACTTTTTTTAGATTTAATACAAAGACTTGTAGATTGCCTAAATCTGCCGGTGTCACTAACCACGGTAAAGACTCGGACGCTGATCGCTCAAGATTTCTATAATACAGCCAGACTGCAACTGGAATTTTGTGAAAATATGGTGCATGAGCAACATTTACAACAGCAAGGTAATGTAAAAAACTGATTGAATTGATAACTCATGAGCCTGTCATTGTCAAATAAGTTATTTTTATGTGATTGGATTTTTTTTTACATTTTCTGTGTTTTTAGGATGGTCGGCTGTCATCGCGAATTTGGAAGACATAGTATCTGAATTTAGGAAAAGGTGGGACCTTTTTCAAAAAATGTACAATGAATTCATAGCTGATAAAGATATGTACGATGTATTTTTGCAAAGGTAAGCAATTTTTTGAAAAATTTTTATTGAATAAAATTTTTCCCTAACGTTTTATGAGTCCGTCCCACTGCGTCGATATTCATAAGCCCACAAATTTGTGCTCCCACTGTACTATTTCCAGCCAATCCCGTTATGACCACCATGGGGATTTCTTTCACAAGTTCAGTAGGATTAATTTGTCATTATGTATTAAAACAATCAATAAGACTAATTTTAATTTGAAAAAATCCTTAGTTGTTTAATATTGGTTTAGTTTTAGAAAATTTGTTTCTGTATATTTTTAGAATCAGGGAATTTTTTTACCATTCACAATATCTCCATTAATGTATTTAAAATTGTAGCAGAGGCAAAATTACCCTTTTAATGTAATAATAAGTAAACTATGTTTATTGTTCATTTTAGCTTTGAAGAGGACAAGAAGATCCTTAAGGATACCTTGATAGACACTCTACTGGAACCCCCAAAAGGAACCGATGGACAGTTCGAAACTCCGGAAAAAGGCGACTAGTACTTCGAAATAGAACCTACCAAAGA
>JAHBCN010021830.1:40689-109825 GCA_019359885.1 Listronotus oregonensis | reverse complement strand
AGTCGGTGGAAAATTTTTTTTTTAAAAAGAATGAGACACAACGGATGTTTGTATAATGCCTTTTTAAATTTTTTAAAATTAAAAAAAAAAATCCTCTTGTCGCAGTAACCAATTTTTTTTTAAAAATCACTTATATATTATTTTTTATTTTTATGTAAAATTTGTGTATCTAAATGATTTTATAATATACATAAATGTATTACGTTCCCACATTAAAAATAAACTTAGTTAATGCATTTTATGTGTTTTGTTTAATAACTGGAAGTCTCAATAACTCGAAATTTTCTAGTGTCAAGTCGTGGTTCGAGTTCGACTGTACTTTCAGTGGGCTCTTTCAGAAATGGAGTCCTCTATTTTGGTGCATTTGGATCTTGATGCTTTCATTTCGTACAAAATATTTGCTACCGTAAAAAACGCAAATTTCTTGTAAAAGCACTTTTCGAAAGACAAAAATTAAATGTCAAATTATGCTTATGTTAAAAAAGTGAGTACTGTGACATATTGCCGCCATATTGAATTAAGCAGAAATCCTTCATATTCCGCTATTTCAGGGACAAATGACTTCCTGTGATATATCGTTGAAAGGGAAAAACCTTTATTTTTTTCAGATTTAATACAGAGACTTGTAGATTGCCTAAATCTGCCGGCGTCACTAACCACGGTGAAGACTCGGACGCTGATCGCTCAAGATTTCTATAATACAGCCAGACTGCAACTGGAATTTTGTGAAAATATGGTGCATGAGCAACATTTACAACAGCAAGGTAATGTAAAAAACTGATGGAATTGATTAACTCGTGAGCCTGTCAGTGTCAAATAAATTATTTTTATGTGATTGGAAATTTGTTTTTTCTACATTTTCTGTGTTTTTAGGATGGTCGGCTGTCATAGCGAATTTGGAAGACATAGTATCTGAATTTAGGAAAAGGTGGGATCTTTTTCAAAAAATGTACAATGAATTCATAGCTGACAAAGATATGTACGATGTATTTTTGCAAAGGTAAGCAATGTTTTTTAGTCATTTATGTAAATCTTTCCTATTTATTATTATTATTATTAAAAAAATAAATTTTCAAGGCAATTAAAAGGCGTTTTTCAAGGATGAATATAGATTACTATAAATTGAAGTACATATATGGAGGTACAATAAGTATTGGATAAATTTGTTGTGAACTCTCTAATCTATTCTTATGTATGGTATATTAAGGTAGTTTTATCGCGACAGTCGTATTAAAAATTTACGCTAGAGTATATAGTACAGTCGGTCAGCCGTCGCGTCGCACAGTGGAACGGAGCGTCACTATGCCACCCAAATTACTCTACAGCCCATATATTTCAACAATTTAAGCTCATTTTTTTAAAATGCCCGTCTTGAACTTGCCTATCGATTTCTCTTTTTGAATTCCGAACCTTGATTTTTATGAAAAAACACGAATTTTTGGCACAAAAATGATCAAGATTAGATAAATTTTTTGCTCAAAATATTCCTCTTAATAAGCCCCAAAAAACTTCCTGAAAATAGAGTGCAAAATTTTTGTTATTCCTACCAACGATCAGAATCTTCCGAATTTTTTTACGCAAAAGGACTTTTACTCATAAAACGTGCAAGAAAAATTTGATTTAATAAAAATTGTTCAGAATCATTCAAGTAATACGGGTAAACAAATTTTTTGATATCGGGAAAAATGGCCAAATTTTAAAATTTATGTAAAAAAATGTATAACTTTTTTCTAGATTTTACAGACATGGTTTTTTAGCATTTATCAAGGTAAAGATCCCAAAGCTTTTCTAATCTATATTTTTTTCCAAAGCTGACACATTTTTCGGTAAAATATTGGTGAATTTTATTTATTGATAAAAACCCATTATGTCGAAAATGCTCGCTTTTACAGAACATAATACAAATGTATTCAATGTCAGGATCTGATAGTCTGATAAACTGGGAATTAGGTGTGGAGGTTACATTATTCGCTGATGATATTACTATACTATGGCACAGCAGAAACTCCACTGATTTGCATTCTCAGGTTTCATTAGATACTTCTATAATAAAAGAATGGTGTGATGCAAACTATCTCTCATTTAACATCACTAAAACAAATATATTACACTTTAAATGTTCTTTGGAAGTGTTGATAATACCTCAATTTATTCTTAGCCTATGTAGCAAAATTGCAAATGGTTGTTATTCCTTGCGGGTTGCATCTTGCGAACTGGACCTTAGTATAGTAAAAACTATGTATTTCGCACTAGTAGAGTCACACTGGAGGTATGGTGTTTCATTTTAGGGCAATTTGAGCCAATATTTATTAACTTCTGTCTTTATATTGCAAAAGCGTGGACTAAGATACATGTGTGGGGCGAAGTTCAGAGATTCCTGCAAACATTTATTTATGACACATAAAATTTTGACACTTGTCTTTATATTTTTGAAACTGTCTGTCTTTTTTATAAAAAGTTTGGTCACAATAAAATTGTAAGTAATTCTTACATTACCAGGCAGTTTGGGAATATACCATTACCGATACCTCATTCAGCACAAATTAAAAATAAGGTATTTTATAATGCTAAAAAGATGTTTAACCATTTGCCTCGTGAAGTAAGGGTAATACGACTATATATAAAATTTAGACAGGCACTTAAATTATTGTTGATTCCAAAGGCCTACTTTTCATTGCCCAAATATTTTAACGAGAGTTTTTAGAGTTTGTGTGAACTACTTAGTAGTAATATAAAATTTATTAATTAATAATTTGTCATATTTTATTCATTATTATTTTAAAAACTGTATTGTAACAATCGATGAGATTAATTTTTAAAAAATTCTTAGTTTTTGTTTAATATTAGTTTAGTTTTTCATAAACATTGTAAAACAAGTTTGAGAGTTAAAATTATATATGTAAGTAAAATTTTTGTAATTGTGTATAGTTAAATGTATAGGAGCCTCAAAAACACTATCCTTGCAATTAAATATATATTGTTCATAAACATCATTCTGTGATAATCGGTGCAGAATTATTTCAATAATAATCTCTTGTGATACAATTACCTTAAATAGCCCAAAGAAGAAGCTATTTTAAGGTGTAAAAGGCAGATATTTTTTTTCTGGATATTTTTAGAATCAGGGAATTTTTCTTCATTTTTTTACCATTTACAATATCTCCATTAATGTACTTAAAATTGTGGCAGATGCATAATTGCCGTTTTAATGTAATAATAAGTTAACTATTGTGTTTGTTAATGCTAAAAAGCTTTTGTCCATTTTAGCTTTGAAGAGGACAAGAAGATCCTTCGAAGGATACCTGTGATAGACACTTTACTGAATCCACAAAAGGAACCGATGGACAGTTCGAAACTCTCGGAAACGGCGACTAGTACTTCGGAAATAGAACCTACCAAAGAGATTACGTTATTCGACTGGATTTCCTCGTCGGATAGCAAAAACTCCTTAGATGATATATACGAACTGTGTAAATCGAATTTAAAGAAGGTAATAAGAAAAATTGAAATATTAAAAATTCTATAATTTTGCTAAACAAATGCTTTGTTCGTCCGTTTCGAACGCAAAATGCGAAAAACATTATTGGCTTTTAATTTTATTACGAGGTAGGTTTGAAAAGTCCGTGCAAAAATAAAAACTACTTACTTGTAAAAAATGATGAATAATATGCACCTGTAATAGTTTTACCCTTTTCCAGATAGTCGATGAGGATTATCCCCTGCGAATCCCAAAAGACAGTCGCCATAACCTTTCGGCCGAAGGAACGGTCTTCGCCTTTTTGGGGGCGATCCCCCTTTCCTTCTTAGATTGTTGTTTGCTCTCAAAGATAGTAATGAATCCATGTTTCATCCACAGTGATGAAACGACCTTTGTCCCCCGGTTCTTCTGGAACAGCTGCAAACCATCCTCGCAACACTTCACACGAAATTTCCCTTTTTGGTCCAGCGTGAGCAATGGGCACCCCTCTTGCGGATAAACTTTCTCATGTCTAAATTTTATTTAAAATATTTTGTACCCGTTCAGTCGAGATTCCCACAGCACTAGCAAAACCCCACGTACCTTAACTTTTTTTTGTTATCCATGGGGTTTTATCAATGATTTCTGGAGTCGGGGACCTCCATAGGCCGTCCAAAGTGTTCAGTCACTTGTGCTCATATGGCCAGTTTAAAATTTTAAAACTTTTAAAATGTTCTAATCGAAGTTTCAGAATCACCATAATGTTATCAATCTTCTCGTAAAAGGGGTCCTAAGGCCTTTTACCTTTCATAAAATAATGTTTAATCACCACACAAAATTCTTTTGGGGCAATTTCTTGAAAATCACTCGAGTGGTTTTGCTCTTATCTATCTGGGCGTGTTCAGACGGTTGTTTATAATGATGTAAATTCTGGAACTCAGTACTGGGGTTGGTGTTCCTCAAGGTTCGGTTCTGGGTCCGCTACTATTCCTATCTACGTTAACGACTTGCCTCGCCTTTCAATAGCTGGAAGGGTTCACTGTTTTCGCGGATGATACCACCATTCTTTGGCATGATACTGAAGCATTTGGTTAAAAGGGGCAATTTAATTATGGGGGTTTTGTAAGATAAAACAGTGGTGTGATGCAAATTTATTATCTTTTAATATTTGAAGACTAAACTAATATCTTGACGTTTAGGTGTTACTTGGATAACATTTGTTTGGCAGATGAGTTAATTGCTATGCCAAATGCAATTAAATTTTGGGATTAACTTTGACAGCAATCTAAAGTTTGAAAATCCATTGATAATTTATGTAATAAACACTCTTCAGGTTGTTATGCACTGAGGGTTATATATAACAATCTGGACTTATCTATTGCAGAAATTGCTATTTTTCACTAATCGAATCCCATCTTCGTTATGGTATTTGTTTTGGGGATCATGTTCTCGATATCGGTTCGGATCTGTGTTTGTGTTACAAAAAGAGCAATTAGATATATGTGGGAGCCAGGGTTCGTGATTCCTGTCGTCCCTTGTTCGTCAGACACTCTATCTTAACCCTAACTTGTATTTATATTTTGGAGGTGGTCTGTTGGTTTTAAAAGTATAAGGATGAACTGTCATTGCCAACTCATTACAGCCTGCGTCAGACTTTTACCCTTAACATGCCCATTTAGCTCTGAACTAATAAAAGGTCATTTTTTTTGGGGGAAGAAAAGTTTTAATAGGCTGCCTCTGTCATTGAGGAGGCAACAGTGCCATAAAGGGTTTAGAAGACTTACAAAGGGGTTTTTTTTAACTGAGAAGGCATACTACACTCTTGACGATTTTTTATAATGACAGATAGATGTGTTGGTTGACTGGATAATATATAGAATTGACTGATTTATTGTCTAGTAGTGTAAGCGTTTTATTTTTATTTTTTTTTAGTTTGATTTTAGTTTGACTGCTCTGTAAAAATATTTTGTTGTTGCTTTAACTTTGTACATCTAATTTTAAAAATGACTTAGCTGTTTAATTGTATATTGTTTATTTTATTATAGGTGTTATAAATATGGCTTTGTCTACGATATTTTTGTGTCATTTGACAATAAAGCTATTTTTTGACTTTGACTTGACTTCCTTGATTCACACGAATGCCAAACACAAAGAAATAGACCAATATGGCTGACACTTGGTGTGCGTTTATTCAACAGATGCTACTAACTAAACATGATCTCGATACGCGCCGGTGGTGCCATCTCTCGGACTTTGCACGGACTTTTCAAATCCATCCTCGTAAAACTAAAGATCATACTAAATTTTTAAATAAAAATGTTTTGTTTATGAAACCAAATTTGATCCATGTTTATAGATGTTAAAGTCAGTGGAGGACAAAATTTTTTTATAAAAATTAAAATAGGACTCTGATGAGAATTGAAAAAAACTCTTAAATAATGTAAAACTACGTTAATAAAGTTTTAAGTGGATTTTAATTTTTTTTATTTGGTAGATTCCTTACATAAAATGTGGCAACGCTACCTGTGCCGGCATGGTGAAATAGAACTCTTGCATATTTTTGATGCATTGTGACATCACACGACGCACGGTGGGGATTAAGGGCCCAAAAAGTGGCCAAAAATATGTATATATTACTAAATTAAATATTTTACTGAGCTAAAAATCTTGATGGACCTGCCAAAAGGTCATACTGATAACCCCACCATTTACTCTTAATACTGGATCGCATTAGTTTTTTTATTGGTGTCTATTGTGAACAGTTTGTGTATGATCTTTTAAAAAAATCCTATTTTATATAATAAACCAAAATATTAATTTTTGATTTGTTATCATGCCTAGTCGTGACTACGTAAACCACCCTTTTATTGCGATCATTTTAAAAATGTAAAGGACACCTATAAATATAGTTTTTAACTAAAATCGATGAGGTCTCTACGTGTATATCCTCATAAATTATAAAGTTAAATTAAATTCACAACATGAATTAGCACTCTATCAAAACAGATGCATTTAGAGCTAGGCACTTCAGTTGCAGCTTAGCAAAAACGATGCCACCAGGATTTGTTCCTTTTTGGATGAGACATCGTTTTTGTTTTAAAGGCGTATGGAAAATACAATTAAAAATTCGTCGTCGGAAATCAGTTAAGAAAAATAATAAATTAGTAGTAGATTAGTATTAAATACTATATCTTTATTTTTGTTCTTTAATTATATACAGTGTGATCACTAAAGTCCGCATTCGTATTCAGAGCTATTGGTAATTGAATTAAAATAATTGAAAAATCGTATTCAATTACTTCTCAGTAATTGGATTACTTTAATTCAATTACTTTCAGGAAAAGGTAATTTTATTTGGATTATCAAATAATATGATAATGTTATCGTTATTGGAAATTAATTTTCACAAATCCCAAATAATTAAATTACTTAGAAAGCAATTCGATTACTTATAAAATAATTGAATTACTAGGAAAGCAATTTAATATCCTAAAAAATAATTGAATTGCTACGAACAATTTAATTTCCTTTTTTTATGGAAAAACTTCCGGAATTTGCCCAGTCAGAAAGAGCATTTTGAAACACGGCGCGGCAGTCCGCTTTGAATCCGGCGAACGCCGCCTTCGCGCTGATTTCGTATTTTGATTGATGCTTACCGCCACCGTTTTTATACTTTTTTTTGTGGAAAAATCTGTTAATTGTTGGGGTAGGACAAAAAGAAATTTTTAATTTAGAGTCATTTAATGTTGAACTTGCCGAGAAAGCAGTTTGTATAGTGTGACGTGTGCTATGATGTATAATGTTTTAAATATTTATTTGTTTAGTGTATCGTGTTTAATATATTTGTAATTTAAATAGAGTAATTGCTAAATTATTAGATTACTTTTAGTTTTTATTGATAATTGAATTACTTTTTAACAGTAATTGCGACAGCTCTGATCGTATGTGGGATTTTTTTGTTAAGAGTTTGATTAGGTAGGTAGTAATTTGACTTTGGCATCAATTTCTGCTTCGATCAAGATGAAAATTAGACTAAAATAGTAGTCACTTAATTAGTACTACCTGTCAATTTTTTCTCCAAAAAATAAAGTTTTAAGCAATTTTTTTATAAATTGCACCACTGTTGCAAAATAAGACTCAACGCAACCTACCTACGTAAAATTTCTTAATTGTGAGTGATAATTCTTTCGGGTCATCCACAAACCACGTAACTCTCTTTACGGGGAAAGGATATTCTCTTACGTTATGTGCTGTTACGTAGAGAGAGGGTGGGTTGGACCGATGTCACGTAAAGGCTAGAAATATATTTTTATACTTGTATTGAGAACATCGCACTGGCTAATGGCTTGTGTAGGGTTGGCAAAACAGGAGAGTGGGATTATAGTACCAGGGCCGCAAAACTATAGTACATTTGAAAAAATTGTTGTAGATAAGAAAAAATATTCGTTTATGCTATTTTGGGGCCACTTTTAAAGCCAAAGAGCCAGAAGAGATGGTGTTCCTTACCTCTACCTTTCATATTTTATTGAGAGTTTTCAGTTGTTTTCAGATGTTTACAAGCATCAATTAAAGTAATTGATGTATTTTACGCTAGGGGCGCTATATTGAAATGTACTATACTCACTACTGTATAGTATCAACAATCATTCGGTTTGAAACGTTGACGTAACCTATTCTGTAACACTTACAGAACAGGTTACTTTTGGCTTTAGCTTTTCGCCTGGTAAAGCAGTAATGTTGTGAGTACAATGTACCTAATTACGGTAAGATAATTAATTAAGGAAAAAAGATGGGCGCCACGGTATTTTCCTTTAATTCGGTTACTTTTAATTAGAATTTAACTTGGTGGGAAACACCAAAATTTAAACCCAAAGTTTAGAGCCTAAGCTGTTGTTATTAATTTCAAAAGGCAGGAATTTAAATTCATAAACAGTCGGTTAAAATATATGGTTTTTATTCATATTTTTAAAGGGAATAAACTTTTAAAAAAAATATAATTTTAATTAATTTAAAAACGAACCCCCCTGACGCATTATTTCTATTAAACTTAACGCAATCTTTATTCCTGATGTAATACGCATTAATACCTGTACTTGATCAAGCATCCGTAATACTATAAGCGCAATTAACCCCCTTTTAAATCAACTAAAAAATTAACTTCCTATCAGATCGGTTCTTACAATTTAATAATTGTTTTACTTTAAACAAACGATATTATAAGAAAAACATGTCATCAAATGTAGGTTAATTATTTAGTTTTTCAAAAATAATAAAATTTCAATTTCTTCTAAGATAAAAGAAAAACAAAAAAATTATGGCCCCAGATGTTGGTATTCCCCATAAAAAAAGGAAAGGTAAAACCTGTTTTCCTGTTGTTTTCGACAAAATGGCTGCTGGACGACGCCTGTTTTCCTACTAGTAGTGGTCACGTGAAGACCCAAACCATACAGGAACGATTGTCGAAACTGGATAATTTACCAAACGAAAAAATCGCGAAAACCCTGTTTGAAGAAAAACAGTATTAGGACCCTTAAAATTCGTACTAAAGACCAAACAATTTATAGTGATAATAAACTCAGTATTATACAGATATTTATGGGTATTTTAAGTATGATTAACTCACCATAAATGCGGGTTACAGGCTACCAACGGAGAAGTCAGTGGCTACTCCTACAGAGGAAATGAACATTGCACACTGCTATAAAAAACACCCAAAATTAGCAAGATGACTTGGATAAAACTAGATTTGAAAATTGAAAGAAAATATCATTTATCACTATATTAGAATTTTAACATACCCCGTTTGCAAATCAACCGTTAATAGTCCTGATAAAACATCACCAGTTGACCATAGCACGCCATTTCCACCAGAAAATATGCAAATTTTAATGCATCACGTGAATTTGGCAGAACCGCCATTTGGCAAAAAAAAAACCCCGAGCAGGAAAGAGAACCTGTTGTCTCGCTGGTACAATATCTGCTGCTTTGCACCGAAAATCTACCCACATATCGAACCGTTATTAGTAAGCGATCTGAAACGGCTTTAGTCCCGGGAGGCATTACGTGGAAAGGGCAGCGGGGATGCATACTTAATAAAACAAAGGGTTTTGAAATCGTTAAAAATTTTTTTGTATAAAAAACTAACCCAATTGCCTTTTATACTAATTAAATATAATAATATTGTTATGAAGAAAATATATAAAAAAACAACTTGTGGGTTTAACTACAATTATCCTCCCACAAAAAAAAATTTGTTATCAAAGGAACTATATTTTTTATCAATATAAAAACCGCCGAACAGGAAAAGAGAACCTGTTGTCTCGCTGGTACAATATCTGCTGCTTTGCACCGAGAAAATCGTACCCACATATCGAACCGTTATCAGTAAAGCGATCTGAAACGGCTTTAGTCGAGCAGGCATTACGTGGAAAAGGGCAGCGGGGATGCAATTATTATTTAATAAAACAGGTTTAGAAATCGTTAAATTTATTTGTATAAGAAACTAACTAATTGCCGTTGATACTAATTAAATATAATATTATTGTTATGATGAAAACTATATAAAAAACAACTTGTAGCTTTAAACGCTACAATTATCCCTCTCCCACAAAAAAAAATAGTTATCAAAGATAACTATATTTTCTTAAATATAGGAAAAGGAAAGAGAACCTGTTGTCTCGCTGGTACAATATCTGCTGCTTTGCACCGAAAAAAATCGTACCCACATATCAAGCGTTATCAGTAAAGCGATCTGAAACGGCTTTAGTCGAGCAGGCGTTACGTGGAAAAGGGCAACGGTGGCGCAATTATTACTTAATAAAACAGGTTTAGAAATCTTTTAAAATTTTTTTGTATAAAAAATAACTTTAAATTTCCGTTGATACCTACTAATTAAATATAATATTATTGTTATATGAAAACTATATAAAAAAACAACGTGTAGCTTTAAACGCTACAATTATCCCTCTCCCACAAAAATTAGTTATCAAAGATAACTATATTTTTTTATCAATATTAGAACGCCTGAGCAGGGAAAAGAGAACCTGTTGTCTCGCTGGTACAATATCTGCTGCTTTGCACAGAAAATCGTACCCACATATCAGCGTTAATATCAGTAAAGCGATCTGAAACGGCTTTAGTCGAGCAGGTGTTACGTGGAAAAGGGCAGCGGTGGCGCAATTATTACTTAATAACAGTTTAGAAATCGTTAAATTTATTTGTATAAGAAAATAACTAATTGCCGTTGATACTAATTAAATATAATATTATTGTTATGAAGAAAACTATATAAAAAAACAACTTGTAGCTTTAAACGCTACAGGTTTCATATGAAGATTATAGTACCGGCATGATAGTGCATAGTACAAAGGAGTATGTCTATTATAATTATAGTACGGTTGTTAACTCTGGGCGTGTACCATTCGGCTCTTGTCGCAAACGAGCCATCAGAACGTCTAGCGCTTTAGTAGCCCTCGTGTGTACGAAAACTTAAACAATCATAATATTTATAATATTTATTTATTATTCCGAACCAAATTATCAGGTAGGTAAAAATAATAGCCTAATTGCGGTCCAAAAATAAAGGTTAGTCTGTAATAAAATTTCCACTTAATAAATGACTACCTGGTTTGACCCAAAATTTTGTTAATACCTTCTACGTAGGGATAATTTAGACAAATTTAGAAGCCCTCAGTTCTGGTCGGTCATGGTTAGTTAAAGCGGCTTTTTATTTTCCCAATTATATTTTAAATGTAATAAATACCATATTAAAAATTATTAAAATTTTGTTAGTAACTTCTAAGTAGGGATAATTTAGACAAAAACAAAAGCCCTTAGATTTGGTCGGTCATGATTAGTTCTGGTCAGTTAAAGCGGCTTTTTATTTTCCCCTATTTATATTTCAGACGTGAAAAATACTATATTGAAAATTATTAAAATTTTGATAATAACTTCTACGTAGGACAATTTAGACAAATTCAAAGCCCTCATTTATGGTCGGTCATGGTTAGTTCTAGTTGATTGATTGATTGATTGATTGATTGATAAGTAAATACACAAGTTGAGGTTTTGTCCTGCGACACTGCAGCCTACAGGGCTTGTTGTATCTCTTGATATTTGTTTCAGTTAAAAGGTTTGACACCTTAGACGGGTGTAGTAGCCCTTTTACTGTTTGCTTTCTGGTCTCCAGCCTCCTGGTGGTTAGTGTCCACCATGGTTTTGATTTGTTCTCCAGTATGTAAGTGCAGGGCTTTTCATATATGATGTGAGAGGCTGTCTCTTTCCTCTTCGTCACATAGTCTGCAAATGGGTTCTTCTCTATAGATGCCCATAGATGTGCATAATATGTTTTCTTAGGGTGCAGTGTCAGGATTTATTAATCCTGACACTATCTAATCTGATTCCTATTTAGTTTTAGTAGTTCACTTGTCAATGCTTTCGATGGTGAGTCCAGCATTGATTTACTGTGATTTTGCCTTGGAATGTGGTTCCAGTATGACTGATGTTGTGTTTGAATCCACCGAGTCATGTAGCCACGAACCGAGGCTTTTAGTATTCAAAAACAGGTTCAGGACCCACAAACATTGCTGCGGAGCCTCACTTCAGCCAGGAGTCTGCATTTTCATTGCCCTTATTCCCTAATCTGGCACCCAGGAAAGTGTAACTTTGTTGGTTAGCCAGGTTTAAGAACATGCAGACAGTTCCAAACCAGCCTTGAGTTGACTTGTTGGGATGCAAGCTTTATGGCCGCTTGACTATCAGAGAAGATAAAGTAATGTCCCTGCCCTTATATCTCCTCCTCAAGTTCTCTCGCAGACAAAGTTCAATGGCATATATTTCCCGCACGGAAAACAGTGGCATATTTCCCCAGGGAAGCATAAGCATTGAACCTGGGAGTCCTCTACATCTATTCCTGCGCCGGCTCCATTGTCAGTCTTGGATCCATCGGTATACCAAACCAAATTCCGAGACTGACAGGAGATCGCTCACTACCGCCCCAGGTAAAGCTGGGTTTGTATGGTCTGTGTGTATTTATCCGTTTTTTGGCATTATCATTGCCCATCTCAAATATTGGGTTTGTGATACTGCTCGTTATTCTGATGTGTCCTAAGGGCAGGCCCAGAGCACCAGTTGCCGTTACATTCAACTGTATGCCCCAATCCTCGCCTCCGCCTTAATAATTATACCAGGGGAGGCTTAGTAGTGTTTCCCATGGCTGCAGTTGGAGTGCTTCTAATAGCTCCCGTTATACAGAGACATGCTAGTCGCTGGAGTTTGGATAGCACTCCAGCTCTGCTTTTCTCTGTTCTATTTTTGGCCACCAGATAGAAAACAGTGGCATATTTCCCCAGGGAAGCATAAGAATAGTTACTTAAAGCAACTTTTTATTTTTCTCTGATATATTTCAGACGTAACAAATCATAAAGTAGGAACAGTAAACTTTTCCGTTTAGATCCGCAATTCTGCCATGGCTTAATCAAATTAAATTTATTCAAAATTTTTGGACCGAAATTTTGCATACATAAACTGGGAAAAAGTTTATACCTATTTGGACCGCAATTCGGCTATGCCCTTTAATATGGCCTTTACCAAGGAAAATGTATCTGGAATAAAGCATTGTTAAAACTAAAAAGTTTAATGTAGGTTGCGTTAAGACTCATTTAACAACAGAAGTGCAATTTACAAAAAACAGACAAAAAATTAAAATGATCTTGCTATCGAAGCTTTGCATGCCGGCTAAAAATTAAATTAAGAAAAACTTTTTTTAACTTTATTCGACATTTTTAAAAATAACTTTAATTTTAATTTTTTTTTTGGAAAAAAATAAAATTTGACCTACATTAAATAATAATATTAAATATTATTCCTTAATTAAAAGAATCCTAGATAAATAATTTTGGTACCAATATCTCAAAAACTGCGAATATAATGACACATCTTTTTTTTATCTGGACAGTCCACGAGCTGATGCCTAAGTACTAACGTACCGTGGAATTGTCCTCAATTGGAGTGAGAGGAAGTTTGTTCACACGGGACTTAATTTCTGGAAATTGGGAGGAGAAGGAAAAACTTCTGCGGGCAGTAGGTTCCATAGTCTTGACACTCTAGGAATGAAGGAACGAAAGAAATCGGGAAGTTCGGGGCCTCTCTAACTGAACTGTAAAAGGATGCATAAAGGTTGCACTACGTGTTGCTCTGTTGGGGAGCTGCCAGAGAAGGAATTACTGGCAACTCCTCCTGAGCAGAAGCCGTGAAAATACCTATAGAAGAGCGACAGATCCCTACAGCTCGACGGTGGGCAAGAAGAGAGCCTTTCTGTGAGCGTTGGATCATTAATAAGACAGGCAGCCTCTTCTTTGAATGGAGTCCAGAATGCTAAGTGTTGTAGGGGACGCCATTCACAGACCTAGAGAACAATATTCTAAAGAGGTCTGATTTGGGATACATACAGAGTGTACAAATTGGAAGAAAATATTTTCTGGCTCGGAAGAAATCAATCTTTTTTGAAGCTGCCGAAGCTATGGATAAAATGTGTTTGTGCCAGTTGAGGTTATTCTCAAAAGTAATGTCGACAAGATTAAACGACTCTTTGTTCTGCAGAACTTGGCCGCTCATATGTAGGGGATGGCATTTGCAGGCTTTTTTCGCGACATGGAACATGACTGTGTTTTCGAGGCATTAAACTGAACAAGATTTTTGGCGCCCCAATCAAGATCGAGTTTGAGGTCTTGTAAAAGAGATATCTGCATTGACCTGCGCTTGTTATCGAAATCAGGATTACACGGTGGCTTAAGAAATTGAATACTAGAGTGGAGGGTACTATCGTCAGCAAAACTATGAATGGGATTGATTGTGGAAGAGAAGATCGTTAATGTGTGGCAGAAGGAACAGCGTGGGTGCCAGCACTGAGCCTTGGGGCTCCCGCGTGCTTAATTTGGTAGAAGCTGGAGGAATGACCATCTACTGCACTAACTTTGATATACGTCGATTAGAAGGAAACTGGAAAGCCAAGAGCAAAGCTTAGGTGGAAGACCGTAGAGGAAGTTTGTTAGAAGCCCATCATGCCAGACCTGATCTAAAGCTTTGGATATGTCAAAGAGCAACGATCTGGGATTCACCAGAAACTCAAGGGACTTGTTCCAGTTGTGTGAGACCAGGAAAGAAGATCAGCTGTGGTTCTACTGTGACGGAATCCATATTGTCTATCATGTAAGATCTTATGTTTTTCAGATACTTTAGATTTGGCAATTAATGAATTTTCCATTACTTTGCAAACAACTGAAAGAAGATATAGGTCTATAGTTGGAAGGGAGACTTTTGGATCCTTTTTTGGGGACAGGTTACCTTTACGTGCAGCTTTCCAACTCTCGGGAAAATGCCGTATCGTAGAGATTCGAAAAAGAGGCGAGTTAAGATGGGTTCAAGCTCAGGAGCACATTTTTTTTAAGACGATTGCTGGTATGCCATCAACCCAGACGATTTTTTAGTATTAAGAGAAAAAAGAATACGCTTGATCTGTTTGACTTTAAAAATTATATCGGACATTTTGCTAGAAACAGGAACAACTGTTGGAAGGGGAAGATTAGTAGGAAATCAAGCGTAGAATTGGCAGCAAATTGTTTGGCAAATAGTTCGGCTTTTCCTTTAGGGGTAGAACAATTCCATCTTCAGAAGTGCGTGGAAAAGAATTTGTGCAAAAGTTTCACGACTAACTATTTTTGGCAAAGGACCGGGAAAGCTTTTACTGCCATTTGAGCAAGAGAGAACTTTATCTTATATTCGATTGTTAAAAATGGTCTTTTGCTTCTGAATGGTCTGATTATACTGATTTCTCGCTTCGATGCTAGCCTGTCGATTTTCGGGACTGGGGTTTTGAAGAAACTTTGTTGGATTGAATTTTTAAAGTCTGGCTTTGTCACAGGATTTAGATAACCACGGTTTGTGATTTGAAGTTATGGGGTTCTTTTTAGTGTGGGGAATATAGGTCTTAATGCCTAGTTGAATTGTTTCGCTAATTTATTTACAAATTTCGGAAGGATCGAAAGTAGAAAAACAGGTAGGATCCCAAGGGTAGCTGGCAAAGAAATCTCTCAGACCATCGGCCGAATTGTAGTGCCCAGACGGTTCATGGCGGCATGCTTTCAGTTACTCAAAAATGAGTGGAGTAGATACGGTGACCAAACCATGGTCAAAGCAGCCAAGGGAGCAGTTACTGATGCTTGATAAGAGTTCGGGGGTGGAAGTAAGAAAGAGATCTAGGGGTTAGAATTATGGGTGGGAACCCTAGGAAAGTAGGTAGGTTATGAGTAGATTGGTGAGCGAGTTGCTGATTGCAAAGAATTTTCTACTGCTTTTGCCTTATTGCTCCAGTTTTTGTGGATCTAGCCAATCCCTTATTATGAACATTAAAATCCCCGAGAACGATTACTTCGGCAATGGAAGCCTGGGAAATAATATTGTCGATCTTTATTGAGGAAATCAAAGAGCTCGTTGTAGGAAATGTCAGGGGACCGGTATATACAGCGAATAAATGTGGTAGAAGATCTGAAAGAAGAGTTTATGCCATTTATAACTAGCTGGCCTTCTGCTTCTACGAATGCTTCTAAATGGCCTTAGTTGCTGACGCACCTTAGTCAAACATCAATATATCTATCTATATATGTCTACGAAGGCCAAAGTTTTGGAAGAGCTGAAATCGAGCAATTTGTGCAAGAAGCTTCTAATGAATATTATCTCTTAGACAATGTAGGCATTTTGTTTTCCATTATAGTTGCCATTTTACGCTTTAATCTTTTTATGGTCCTGGAACATTTTCATATTTTTTTACGTTTCTTGTAATCAAGGTTTTCTGTATAATATATAATTATATAATTTTTCTATTTCAGGTGGTGGTCTTGCCTGTCGATGCGACGAATTGACAAAGTTGCTGATAGAAAACATCGAGGACAAAGGACAATACCTTGTTAATCCCTGAAACAAAAACCAGTAAATAAAGATGCTTTACCATTTTAAACGAAGGATTTACGGTAAACCTATTGAGTTAGTAAGCAGTATTTAAAATTACGACCAAAAAATGCACCACCAACAGATTTTTTTAATTATCAGAAAGGGAAGTGTACTTTTCAGTGTGTTGGTATAAATATAATTTTCAAAATACCAAATGCTGTGGCAACATTTTTGGGATTGCCTGACTCTAATTTATATACTGGTCATAGCTTACACCGCACATCAGCAACCCTCCTGGCCAATGCCGGAGGGGACCTCATAACCCTCAAACGCCATTATGGATGGAAATCACCCACCGTAGCTAAAAGCTATGTTGAAGAATCAATTTTGTGAAATTGCAAAAAAATACAGGGTGAGCAATCTCAAGCTGTCGATAATGCAGGAAAAAGCATAATTTCTGTGAATGTTTCCGAAAAAAGTGTTACCGGTGCTGATGCTAATCTTAACGGTAATTTCACAATCAATGTAAACATTAGTATTAACAATAAGCAGTAGCACCTAAGTTTAGTAATAGTATAGTGTAGTGTAGCAGCAAAAACTAATGTTGTTTTGATTGTAATTTTGAATTTGTTTGACATGTTGTTTTGGAGCCTGTTTTTATATTATTTTTTGTAACAAAGCAATGTTAAAAGCACTATGTATTGGAGTGATTTTAGGGCATCGGGCTAGCAAACTTCATAACTCACTAGTATCTATAACTAACTACTTTATCCCACTAGTAAGTTATGGGTCACTTTATTCGTCTAAATTTAGATCTATAAAAGACGTATAATATGATAATTTTGTATAAAACATGTTATACATACATGTATTATAAGGAAGTACATAATTTTTGACTAAATTATGTACTAAAACTAAATTTCTTTACCATTATCTGCATAAATATTTACTAGAATGCACTTTGTTGGTAAACTTCATAATCTAAGTGGCCCTAATTCCAAGAAGGTTTTATTGCATATCGCGCTGAGTCAGACACCCTAAATAATTGTCGAATTAGATTTTTTTTAGGTTTAAAATTTAAACTATTAGAATTTTTTGACAAAACATAATAAAAATTCCTTAGACAAGTAATATTTGCAAAATCCAAAATGATAAAGCCGCGCACAGCAATTACATCGGAATTCCCGGAATATACACATACACAGTTGTACAGAATAATGGACGGACGAAGTATACGGAGCCCGATATCGGGATAACAATTGCCTCCGGTGTTCTATTCAGTGGCAACAATGGCTCAAGCCATTTATTATCCTGGTTATAAACGAAAAGTTAGATGATTGCAGATTTACCCGAATTAAGATTAACAACTAACCAAAATATATTTTAAAAAATAAATAATTACTCATTACCAATTCGATCTACTCTACACAGGGAAAAAGTTTAAATATTAGGCTCCTTGCACATATTTTTTATTGGCTTAAAATACCCATTTGTACCTAAATAACATTTCTGCCAAATAATTTTTATTGGCACGGTGTGCGATCAAAACGACATCTGACGGCGCGTAAAATCATGCTTGAAAGCCGTGGGAGAGGTGTAAAATTATTTATAAAATTTATTTATTTTTCGTAAATAAATATATTTAAACCTGGTCAGCACTATAAAAGTGAAGTGCAATATCAATGGTAGTGATGAGCAAAGCAAGACCAAGACCAAGACCGGGCTAGTCTTGGTCTTGGTCTTGGTCTTGCAAGCCAAAGGAAGGTCTTGTTCTTGGTCTTGGTCTTGCACCACCCAGTCTTGGGCTTGGTCTTGGTCTTGCTACAAGAGTCTTGCTGGTCTTGCTTTTTTTATAGTAATCTTAAATAAAATATATTTTTTTAATACTAAATAAATAAAGATGACGACTATATTTTTTGAATTAACATTTTAAAATATACCGATTTTAAGATTACACGTACATTTTAATTATTTGATTAAAAGGCATATTTTAAGTGTAGGGGTTTATTTATTTATAGCGCTTCATTTTTAGTTTAATTGTGGCACATAGAAACATTTTAGTCATAACAATTATTTAAATTTTCTTTAAAAAAGCATATAAAATAAAAACAAATCTGTGTACTGTGTGAGCAGAAAAAAAAAAATTTAATTTCAACCAGATGTGAAATTTCCGTGAAAATGATTCTAATATGTAAACATTGATTTCTGATTTAAAAAAAGTCATTCAGGAATCTTTTCAGTTCATATAAACTTTTAATCTTTAAAGTAGTCAAACATTTGCCGTACAAAGTTGGCACAAATAATTTATAAACATTCTGCATATACAGGGTGGCTTAATAGTGTGACAAAGCTCGATATTTCCGATTTCCGAAACTGTTTATGATGGTGAAAAACTGCGTTAAATATAAAACCATTTTCTATTTCAAAATTTTCCGAAAAATCCACCACCGCTTAAGAAAGCTTCCTTATTTTTAGCTTTTAACCTAATATAAAAAAAATATGGCCAAAAATCCATTTAAAAAATCACCACCCTGAGTATTATGCTGAAAATTGTTGAACTCTCATATAGGAACAATATCAAGGTAGATGGTTCTGAAATATTATTTTTCGTCTAAACTGAAAGTAATATTTAAAATTCAGTTATATAAAATTATGACATAAGAATAACATTTTTTATTAATCCATCTCTTTAACATTAATATCTTAGTTTTAAGAAGCAATCCAGCCACTTCTTACAGTGTGGAACAAAAATAATGTTTTTCTGTATTGTAGAAATTTTTGATCCACCCTGTAAGTCATCACTAGATAGCTTAAAAAAATACATTAGGAATATGAAAGTCATTTTTAGCTTCTATAACTTTTGTTTCCCTACTTTTTCTCTGTCCTTTAACTCTGTCCGACAAAGCTCGAAAATATTGAGCTTTGTCGGACCATTGAGTCACAATCTTATTATTTTTGAAACATGTTATTGAATTTACTCGTTATTGTTGTTAGAAAACTGTATAAAAGAACAAAGTGATTAATTTAAATATTATTTAATTAAGAAACCTGTTACCTAATAAATAATTGCCTTTTTGGCAGTTCTTGACACATTTTTTGTCACGCCTGTATGAAATACCTCTGTATATTAAATATAAAAATTAAATAATTTAATATTAAAAAAAAAGTCGCAAAAGTGCAAGAGTCTTGCAGGTCGGTCTTGGTCTTGCGTAGTCTTGCACTCCTCGGTCCTCATCACTAATCAATGGTGATTTTAAACAAAACTTCTGATTAATCTCTAGGTGAATTCGGTGCAATTTCAAGAATGTTGATACAATTTTAAGGTTAGTCAGTGGGACGTCATAATCGTCTTCTGCAAGACCAAAGACCCAAAACCGGCTAGGTTTACAGACCGGTCTGAGCTCATCCATTTACTCCAATGGAAGATTTTAAACAAAACTTCTAAAATTTACATCTCCTGAGGTGAATTCGGTGGAATTTCAATAATGCGCAGAAAAAAACAATTTTAAAGCCTTTATGCCCAGTGGGACGTCATAAAACCCCAAAAAAACTAGAACCTAGCTTTACAAAAATTCGCAAGCTGGTCCAAATAAGTAAAAAAAAAAAAACCTCGACAAACTTACGAGGTTCTACTAAAAAAACTTTACAATTTTTAATATTATTTAAAAACTTAAACTTTGAAAGGGCCTTTTCATAGGCCATTTTCCCCTATTTTACAAATCAAGGGAAAAAAAATTTTAAAACAAAAAAAAACACCTAAAGTCAATGGTTTCTGCAAAAAACCCAACCCTTCACTTAGTTAAATAGGCACGTGGCATTGGAAAGTGTCAAACCATGGGTGTGGTTAAGGCCGAGTTTTTAAAAATTAAAATTTAAAAATGACTGAACATAATTCAAAACAACCAAAAGGAAAGAATTCTGATACAGCCTGTTTATGGGGAAACCTCTAACTGGAAAACCCGGTTCACCTGCAATGAGGTCAGCCAGGAAAATGTCGAAAAGTTCGCGTCGAACTACTGGCTGACGTCGGGGATGATGTTCCCAGAGACTGAAGGCTTCTTATTGGCTATACATAGGACCAGGTTATTCCGACGAAAAACTATCTGAAGCATATCGTTAGAGACCCGTCTATAGAGAACGCTCGATGCAGATATGGATGTCAAACATCGGAGACAATCCAGCATATTTCCCAAGCTTTTCAGAGAGTATAAGGAAAGACACGATTCAGCAGCCAAGATACTCCATCAACAATTGGCAGAGAAGCTAAAGCTTTTACAGAATGAAACATTGCCTTACTATAAGTATACTCCGGAACCTGTTCTCAAAAAAATTGTACTGGGACAGAACTGTACTTACAGACCAAACTGTTGCTCACAATAGACCAGATATTGTATTGGTGGATAAAGTTGGGAGGAAAACAACACTGATCTATGTCGCTATCCCGAACAACAACAACAACCTACGGGAGAAATACAATGAAAAGATTGCCAAATACAGAAACCTAGAAACACAAATAAAAAGATAGTGGGGAATGAATAACGTACAAACGATCCCCATAATTTTATCAACAACTGGCATTATACCAAAAACTCTTTCACAAAACATTAAGGGACTAGGCCTCGGTGAACATCTGTATAAGGCTATGCAAAAGGCAGTGCTACTTGCGAACCGCTCGGACTCTCCGGAAATTTGTGGGGAATACAGCAGAACCTAAGAGAACCTAGAGCCCGAAAACATGGAAAGGGTTCCCACAGAGCTCAATCCTTTTGATATCTGAAGATATCTGGGATGAGTGAATGTTCCCCTTAGAGGGAGTGCAAAGCCGTGTGGCTTGAAATAATAATAATAATAATGAAGTAAATAAAACTATGAATAACAATATATCGATATTAATACATTGTTATTAATAAAATTAATTAATAATAAATTAATAAGAATAAATTCTTAGGAATGTTTGGTAAATATTCATGAAATAATAACAAACCGATTACATTATATATTATTTATTATAAAATCATTCTTCTTTCATAAGGTACAATTTTTTAAATTCGTTTATCACAGTACTTATATCAATATTTGCGGCTAATTCCTGTTCCACAAATGGAACCAGAAGATTTTCTAAACGTTCTTGGCGTATTGTGGATCTTAATTTTGATTTTACCATACTGCGTTGAAACATAAGGTGCGTTTGCGTGTAATTTTTAAATCGAACCGTATCAAATAATAATGTTCATATTTTAAATACAGTAATCTTGTTCAGACTAGTGGGGGTGCCACGGCACCCAACCATTAACTGCACTAGTCGCACGCCTATGCACTTAGTCTATTAAAAAGAACCTTTTTCCTTTTTAAAACTCGCAAATCATTAAAAAACTTCAGGAGTGTGACTAGTATAAACGCAACTCGCAACAGTATGCTATGAAAAGAGTCAAAGAAAGCGGAGCATCCTCTCGAAAAAAGCGGAGACAAGGGAGGCCAAACTCAGGTGGACAAACTGATCTTTTGCAAGATAAAGCTCATGCTGATCTTGTTCTAAAATCTCGTACCTATTTAAAAGATATCGGTAAATGGCCAGCTGTGATAACGGTTCATCTTAAGACGCTCCTAGTACAGCAAGGCTCAGCACTTAGATAGTGAATTCGCAGAAGTCAGTCGTTCAGGAACCATAACAAAAGGTCAAACAACAAATTAACCTGGTACTGATTCTACCGCTAACTACCAAATGGTGAAAGAATCCTACGGTCTTAGATGGTATACTTGCCATCAAAAAAGTTTATTTTTTGCTTTTGGTGTCATATTTTAAATGCCACTGGTTTAGGATTCAACACCTCGGATGTGTTTAACTTATATTAAAAGAATACTCCAATGGTGTATGAACATGAGTCCAGCAAAGTACACAATGACAACTTATTTAAGTGGAGGAAATTAGAAATGAGGATCAACCAGGAAGCAACGATGGTTGAAGCAGAGCTATCCATTGCACGCAAAGAAGAAAAGAAGTGGAAGGATATTTTAATAAGATTGCTTGACGTAACTCAGTTTTTGACAAAGCAAAACTTAGCACTACGTGGACATCGTGCATCACCTGCTAAAAAGTTGCAAATGGAAACAGAGGAAACTTTCCTGAACTCGTGATGCTTCTGCCAAAGTACGACGCAATTTTATGCGAACATGTTGCGAAGATTAAGCTTAGAAGCAAAATCCAAGTCTCGTATCTGTCACCATAGACACAAAATGAATTCATTAAAGTTTTGGCGGATCAAGTTTGTGGGAAAGTTATTGGCAGGTGAAAAAAGCCAAATATTTTACTATAGTTTTTGACAGCACACCAGATTTGTCTCATGAAGATCAAGTTAGTCAGGTGCTACGATATGTGAAGTATGAAGAAGGCAAAGTAAAGGTAATGGAGTCTTTCGTCAACTTTATAGAGGTGAAGGAAAAAAATGCAAAGTAAGTAACGAAAATAATTGTAGACAAGATTACATCGGACGGACTGGAACGCGCCATTGTGTTTTTCTCATCGTCAACTCATCGCTGGGACGCCCTGACTACTGTAATAAGGCAAGGTGTAAAACGCTTGATTGATATTCAGAAATCCTGGATGTTCTGGAACAGTTTTCGACTAATGTGACAGGAAATGTGGCAACCAGATTCGACGCTGGTCGTATTTTGACTGCCATGCACTTATTTGCATTTTGTGCTATCTCGGATTCTGGAATGCAATTCTTGTGAAAGTTAATGAAACTTAACTGTATCTACAGACGAAAGGCCTTCACATTGGTTCTTGCCCCACTAAAGTTAAGGCTTTAGAGATCTTTTTAGTGAAATAGAGGGATGGTCTGGTTCATGGTGCATCCACTTTTGCAAAAAGGTATGTGAAAAACAGGACATTGTGGTTGCACCCTGCCGTACAAGAAAGAAAACACGCTTTCATGATGACGACGGGGCAGCGGATGCTAGTTTGTCATATGAGTTGGAACTGCGGCGTGAAATGTTCACTTCTGTAGACATAATTATCCAGGAAATTAAAACAAAATTTCAACAGCTGCATGATTTGGACGCGAAGTTTTATTTTTTAACGCCATTAAACCTATTGAATCCTGAATATATTTGCAAACTGGACCAAGCACCAGATGATATTAACATAAAAGAATTGCCAATCGAGCATGATTTAGCAAACGAAGTGAACTTTGACAATGTGAGTTTAGGTTTGGTGCCCGAAAAACCCGTAAATTTAATATCTGAGTAGGTTTGTATGTACTTGTAGATACTAAGATACTATGCAATGTCAAGTAGCATAATAAATAATTTATATAGCTGACCTATGAAACTGTTTTTTTAGTTTTATTTTTAGTTTTATTTTTTATTCTCACCTTTTTAGGGGTATAAATTTTGTTTTTGATTCTGTAGGGGCGGCAAAATTTCTTTCAACCCCGGGCGCCTATAACCCACGCTACGCCGCTGCTGCGTCACTGTAAATTATAAAACATATTTTACATTTGGCAACAATGTAAAAAAATAGCTGTAAATATTTTTGGACCAACTACAATATACCATACTAGGGTGTTTTTTTTGCAAATGTATTTTTTTTCGGTCCCATCGTGAAATTTTGTTGGAAATACCCCAAAACAATTCCCTGAAAGTTTCAGCCCTTAAAATTAATATTAAGTACTCACCCAAAGTGTGTGAAGATTTTTCATTTAAAAGCACGTAAACTTTGATAATTTTTTTTAAATTTCTATAACTCAGCAGCATTTTATGTTATCGTCCTGCCCAAAGAGGGGATTTTTTGAGAATTAAATGCTCCACAAAAGTGTCCATTGCATCAAAGTCACAACTCACACCGGCGAGGTGGAACGGGTCACTAAATCTATTTTTTTCATAAAATTCTCGTTTTGTTGTTATTTTTTCATAAATGACAAGAATTACACAAAAAAGATAAATGACAAAGTTGTTGGATATTTAATTTCCTACAAAAAATATTCTAATAATTGAATCGCTTAGACCAGGGGTCTCCAAACTTTCCAGCCTTAGGGCCATACTGATTACTCCAGTAAGTTCCGAGGGCCAAAACCATATTATCATTGTTGCCGGTGGTAAGAAGTGAAATAGTCCACTGATGAAAAAAAAAGTCCAAAAAGTACACAACGTTTAAAAAAGGCTGCAAATCGGACTAAAGTCCGCAAAACGGCAACACTGCATATTATTAATTTTCCTGTCATTACCTGTAATTTCTAGATTAGTCGTAGAGTACGAGCCATGAGGAGTAACGTGACACGACATCTGGTGGACACAAGCGGAAATAGGTAGTACCTTCTATCGCTAACAGATGGCGCTAATAGCACGTACAGAATAATCTCGTTGGTTCGAGAAAGTTCTGGTGTCTTCCACTCACTTCTAGATGGCAGTAATTGGAATATATAAGAAGGCTCGTGGCGCAATACAAAGTCAGTTTCTATGACACTGTTGTTAAATAAAATATTGCATACCTCCCTTAAAACGTGTTTTGTGCGTGTTTAAGTTTAAGACATCTTTATAACGGTGTTTTGATTTGAATTGTTGCTTTTTGTGTGTGAATTAGTAGTATGGAAAAGAAGCGATGGCACAACTACTGGTACAGATATTTTTAAAGGAGTTGAAATGGCCATTAATCAAAAGAACCTTCGATGGAAAAACTTGAAATGTATTACAACTGATGGAGGCAAAAACATGAGTGGGAAAGATAAAGGAGTGGTCGCTCTTGTGTCAAAGGCTGTAGAAAATGACGGTGGTTCAAAACCATTAGTCTTACATTGTATCATTCATCAACAGTCTTTGTGCGGAAAATGTTTGGATATGTCTGACGTTCTGAAACCAGTCATATCAACTGTTAATTTTATCAGATCTTTTGGGCTGAATCACCGACAATTCCGACAATTTATTGAAGAGATTGGAGAAACTGACTTACCTTATCATACTGAAGTACGCTGGCTTAGTTGTGGGAAAGTCCTTCAGCGCTTTTTTGAACTTCGAGCAGTGATCGAAATTTTTTGAATGAAAAGCATCGCCCTCTTACTGAATTAAAAACAACGCATGGCTGTGGAAGTTAGCATTCTATGTTGATTTGACAAAACATGTGAACAAATTGAATTTGGGATTGCAAGGAGAAAACCAGGATCTTCCTGATTTATACACTAATATCAAATCATTCCGGAAGAATTTGAGACTGTTTCAATCACAACTACGAAGTAAATGTTTTTCACATTTTAAAACATGTGAAATATTCAGCCACACTACTGAGACTGAGTTTCCTATCGATTTTGCAATCGAAACTTTGAATGCTTTGAAGATAAATTTTGATACTTGTTTCTCGGACTTTCATGCCATTGCGAATCAAATTAAGATTTTTCAGAATCCTTTTGATTGAAACCCTAGCCCCGGAATTTCAAATGGAAATGATTGATCTACAATGCAGTGATATAATTAAGAACAAATATCAAAACTCATCTTTGTTGGAATTTTATAAGTCTTCTACTGACACAAGTTGATAATTTGCGTAAATTTGCTCGTGGTCTGTTTTCTGTTTTTGGTACTACTTATTTGTGTGAGAAAACCTTCTCCAAAATGAAGTACACAAAAAATGTTTACAGATCGAAATTGACTGATGAGCATCTTAAATCTCTTTTAATAATTGGTACAAGTAAAATTAGTCCACAACTACAAACTATTGTCAGTGGAAAATCTCAATTACATAAATCTCATTAGTATTTCATATGTCATTATGTTTGTTATAAGTTATGTGATTATTTAAAATGTATAAAATGTTAGTTGGATTCATTTCAATAATTTGTTAGTTATTATATACTGAAGGTAAATTTTCTGCATATTATACATGTCTTTACTCATTACAATTCTGTGTTTCTTTATCCAACTTATCACAAAAACAATAACAATAAGCCTACAAGAATGTTATGAGTTAGCGGAGTTAGCCCATGACCATATCAATGTAGATGTCATATTAATAATTATTCAACATAAAATTAGAATACTTCAGTAAACTAAATTTAATTTGCTATAAAAATTATTTGTTCTCTAAAAGGAGTTTTCAAGTATGCTAGCTCTCCGCGGGCCGGACAAAATCTGTCCGCGGGCCGGATGTGGCCCTCGGGCCGTAGTTTGGAGACCCCTGGCTTAGACCAACAGTTCTCAAGATATTTGACCTTTAATTAATTTTACTATACTAACAATAGAAATTATAATTTGTAAAAGTTTCATAGTTAAATTAAATAAAGGCCAAATATCTCGAAAACTGTTGGTGTAAGCGATTCAATTATTAAAATATTTTTTGTAGGAAATTAAATTTCCAACAACTTTGTTATTTATCTTTTTTGTGTAGTTCTTGTCATTCATGAACAAAATGACAAAAAAACGAGAATTATATGAAAAAATTAGATTTATTGACCCGTACTACCTCGCCGGTGTGGACACTTTTGTAGAGCATTCAATTGTCAAAAAATCCCGTCTTTGGGCAAGACGATAACATAAAATGCTGCTGAGTTATAGAAATTTAAAAAAATCAATGTTTACGTGCAATTAAATGGAAAATCTTTACACGCTTTGGGCGAGTACTTAATATTAATATTAAGGGATTTTTTTGGGGGTATTTCCAACAAAATTTCACAATGGGACCGAAAAAAAATACATATTTGCAAAAAAAATCACCCTAAACCACACATTTGTCAAAGGTCAGTCATGTAATTTCAAATTTCCGCATCAAATAGCTTTAAATCATGTCGGAAATTTGAAGCACTTTAAAACATTTAAGTAGATACTGTTGTGGAATTAAACTCAAATTTTATCACATTTAATCCGCTTAAAGAGATTAAAAACACAATAAAGCACATGTTATGAACATGAGTCGAGCCACGATAAAATCGAATAGCGATTCAATAATCATTCTGTATATGGAAAAATTAGAACAATGGTTTTATTCGGGATATGGAACCTAATTAAGTCTAGTAGCTTACTCCATTACGGGTCAACTATCTGTCCTACCAATTAATGGCAAGCGAAATTTATTAAGGCACTGGGATCGTAAATTTCACAAAAATAAACCAGTAACTTTAGCAAACAATAATATATGGGTTAGTGGAATGAACAAAAAAAAAACGTAAAAATTTCAATGTAGTCTGCTGATTTGTTATTTATCTGCGTATTTCAGGGAGTTACCAAAGGTCTAATTTTGTTTATTTATACAATGTGTCTCAAATTCGGCCTACATGTATTGTTATCTTGTTAACTATACAAGATAGAAAAATGTTTAAATGGGAAAAAATTTTAAAATAATAAATGCTGATTTTGACTCTGCAGTTATACAGAGTTGCCCATAACAGACTACCTACCTATTTTAATATTTAAATAAATTCTATATGAGATAAGTCAGTACGTTTTTTTATTATTATCTTCTATGGCCTTTAGGATTTCAATTAACATAATTTTAATCAAGTAGGCACCTGTCACAAAACTAGGAAAAATTGATTTTCGTAAAAGGTCATTTTTTTAATAAAGCATCATTAAGTTTAAACACATAATTTAATGTTTAGTTTTAATTTTCATGGATTATTCAGTTCAACAACAAGTTTTTTTACGTGAAAACATAAAGAGTAACTTAATAGAAGAAGATGAAGCGACGGTACATACCTCTAAAAACTCTAAAAGAGTTCTGCGAGAAGTGTTTATTGCCCGACTCATTTCACTATTTGGGGATTTAAATTGGGTTTTAAGGTCCCCGGACTTAATTGCACGAGACTTTTTTCTGTGGGGCTATTTAAAGTCAAAGATTTTTGCAACTCGTCCAGAAAACATCCAAAATCTTAAATTCCGAATTCCTGAAGAGGTCCGGTGAATAGATCAGGTTTTCCTGCATTGTGTCATGAATAATTTCTTGTCAAATCTTAATGCATTGAAGTTAATGGCACTTACTTAAAAGACAAACGGCCAAATGATGATCGCGTTGTTAAATTTAGCAATGGACTTAGCAGTTTAGAATGTTTAACAAAACGTCATTGTCAGTGTTATTCAATGATTTTAGTAGGCAACCTGTCAAAATCTGACATTTTGTTAGACATTCCAAACCGTTGTTAACTTAGCAATTATTAAAAGCTAACAACGGTTTAGAATGTTTAACAAAACATCATTTTTAGTGTGATTCAATGATTTTAGTAGGCAACCTGTTAAAATCTGACATTTTGTTAAACATTCTAAACCGTTGTTAACTTAGCAATTGTTAAAAGTTAACAACGGTTTAGAATGTTCAACAAAATGTCAGATTTTGACAGGTTGCCTTCTAAAATAATTTAATAACACTGACAATGACGTTTTGTTAAACATTCTAAACCGTTGTTAATTTTTAATAATTGCTAAGTCCATTGCTAAGGGCCGAGTGATGATCGCGTTGTTAAATTTAGCAATGGACTTAGCAACTGTTAAAAGTTAACAACGGTTTAGGATGTTTAACAAAATGTCATTGTCAGTGTTATTCAATGATTTTAGTAGGCAATCTGTCAAAATCTGACATTTTGTTAAACATTCTAAACCGTTGTTAACTTTTAACAATTGCTAAGTTAACAACGGTTTAGAATGTTTAACAAAATGTCAGATTTTGACAGGTTGCCAACTAAAATCATTGAATAACACTGACAATGACGTTTTGTTAAACATTCTAAACCGTTGTTAACTTTTAACAATTGCTAAGTCCATTGCTAAATTTAACAACGCGATCATCACTCGGCTGTAAATTTAACAACGCGATCATCACTCGGCCGTAAGTATAATTAAAACTTTTGCCTGATGTTGCTTTAAACCTTGACGATATTCTGGACCACTTTTAAAAAAAATTAAGTAGATACTGTTACGGAATTAAATCAAAATTTTATCACATCCAGCCAGCTTAAAAAGATTAAAAACCCAATAAAGCACAAATTATGAACACGAGTCGGGCCACGGCCCGCGCGATTATATCCAAATTCCCTGTGATTTGGGGTCCGCGGAGTGGATTATAATAATATACCGGGTATCTAGGACATCGAAGAGGCAGCGAAGTGCTTTAATCGTTTTATCCGGTTTTAATAACCCTCCATAAATTCGGTTTAATATTTTGACGTGCGACTACTAATAAACATAGTAATATATCACTTTGACTTTATTTGTTGTGTTGCGAATTAATTTAGCATACTGTATTGTCTTTTTTTAGTCTACGGAGAGTCCGCGAAGGCTTATGGGCTTACATTTCTGAAAGTTAAACTTTTTGTTACCCTTTTCGAAATTGTAATATTAAATTTCAAAATTAAAAAGATTACATTTTCGGGAGGAATTTTAGTAAGACTTTCATAAAGTCTTTATGTGTTGAAAGAAAACATTAAATGTGTTTAATTTTCAACATGTTAAAAATTAAACACTATTGGCAAGGCAAAAGCTTGTATACCAATTTTAATGCAATAGAGTAGGATACATATGTTATGACCCCAGATTGAAAAGAGAACGACAACAATTTCCTCTGTTCCACTTCCAATACGACGACGGACGACGGCGATTCGTTAGCATATTGTTGACTGAGGCATGCAGGAGGATGCAGTACAAGCGCCCAGCTGTTTTCTGCCTCACTTACGGCCGAGTGATGATCGCGTTATTAAATTTAGCGATGGACTTAGCACTTGTTAAAAGTTAACAACGGTTTAGAATGTTTAACAAAACGCCATTGTCAGTGTTATTCAATGATTTTAGTAGGCAACCTGTTTTGATTGATTGATAAACTAAATACACAAGTTGAGGTTTTGTCCGCCTCGAGACTGCAGCCTACAGGGCTTGTTGTATCTCTTGTGTATTTGTTTCAGTTAAAAAGGTTTGACACCTTAGACAGGTGTAGTAGCCCTTTTACTGTTCTTTTCTGGTCTCCAGCCTCCTGGTGGTTAGTGTCCACCATGAGGTTTTGATTTGTTCTCCAGTATGTAAGTGCAGGGCACTCATATATGATGTGAGAGGCTGTCTTTTTCCTCTTCGTCACATAGTCTGCAAATGGGTTCTTCTCTATAGATGCCCATAGTGGCATATGTTTTCTTAGGGTGCAGTGTCCGGTTATTAATCCTGTCACTATTCTAATCTGATTCCTATTTAGTTTTAGTAGTTCACTTGTCAATTCTTTCGATGGTGAGTCCAACATTGATTTAGTGTGATTTTGCCTTGGAATGTGGTTCCAGTATGACTGATGTTGTGTTTGAATCCACCGAGTCATGTAGCCACGAACCGAGGCTTTTGGTATTCCAAAAACAGGTTCAGGACCCACAAACATTGCTGCGGAGCCTCGCCTGGCCAGGGAGTCTGCATTTTCATTGCCCTGTATTCCCCTGTGTCCTGGCACCCAGGAAAGTGTAACTTTGTTGTGGTTAGCCAGGTTTAGGAGGCATTGCAGACAGTTCCAAACCAACCTTGAGTTGACTTGTTGAGATGCCAAAGCTTTTATGGCCGCTTGACTATCAGAGAAGATAGTAATGTCCCTGCCCTTATATCTCCTCCTCAAGTTCTCTCGCAGACAAAGTTCAGGCAACCTGTTAAAATCTGACATTTTGTTAAACATTCTAAACCGTTGTTAACTTTCAACAATTGCTAAGTCCATTGCTAAATTTAACAACGCGATCATCACCCGGCCGTTAGAGTGATAGAAACATTGCATTATTTTGAGTGGATTACAATGAAGTGGAGTACAATAAAGTGGATTACAATAAACTTTATTTTTTAGAGTATTTTTTTATTAGGATTACTATTAATTTCATTAATTAAAAAAATATATGGATTATTTTTTTTAGGAAAGCAGTTTTTTTATTTATAGGCTTAAGTCTGATAAAAATTTCACAACTTTTAATTACTGTTGTATTAAATACAACAGTGATTAACATGACCGCATAGAAATGAAAATATCGTAAACATTCTCCAAAAAATACGATTGAAAATCACTCCTTTAACCAGTGTTGCCAACTCTCAAATTTATCCCTCTAAAGCCGCAATCAAAAACCCCCAAAATCCCCTAACAAATTTCATTATTTATAAAATAAATAATTTAATATTTATTTTTTTATATCGTATATTGAAACATTCAGTGTCGGAGATCGGAGGTTTTTTCTTTACTTTTAAGTATTTTGTTAAGTTTGTAAGTTTGGTGTTGTGTGATTTTGAATAAGTTTTTGTTTTCCTACCTTGTACATAGATTTTGTGCAAATTGTGAATTTGTGTCTATTATCTTTTAAAGTAATTTTTAGTTATACAGGGAGTTCCAAAAATGAATATAATTGGCTAGATTGGATTATCCCAGGTCTATACTATTACACCTTTATTTTGCTTAATTTAACATTTTAAAAAAATAAATATTTAAAGTAATAAAAATCCCTAAAAATATAACACCCCTAAAAATCTCATCCCATTTTTTTCCCCCTAAGTTTGGGGGAAAAACTCCTAAGTTGGCAACCCTGCCTTTAACGTCCGGGATCCGGCTGATACTGCCGAGTTCCGATCGCCGTCCGCCGAATCGACTGAATGCTGTGCATGCGATATTCTCCTCTTCTTGTTGGGCCGGAAGCAGGGGATTCAAGCCTTTGACTATCAAATTGACATCTCCTTTAATCGCACTGAAAATCTCTGCATGCAAAAAATTGGTTTGCCAGCCGTGTATGCGTGTCAAGGCTGTGTTACGGCTACTAAAAGTTCAAGCTTTTTCAAATTCATTTACATATCATTATTTTTTTATAAATGGTGGGTGCTTAAATACATACTACCTATATATTTTTTTAAATAAATTTTTGTCATCATTTTAGAGTCTTTAAAACGTTTTTTTTAATTAAAAAATCAAACATTATATTAACAATGGTATTGTTTTACTGTTCTTTGACTATGTTAAGAAGTATCAATAATAGAACACTTACCAAAAAGTTAATTAGATACTTATTTTCGGTATTTTTTTTTTAATTAATACTGAAAAAGTTTTTCCTTTATTATGAATAATGCCTGCTTTGAATTTACCTATGCAGCGTGATCAAGCGTACGGTTGTAGGCTGAGATTAAAGAAATCTGTTTTGCATCCTATTTTTAAAACATGATATTTCCATTAAAAATTTGAGTTTAATAATACTAAGATACAGTGGAATTACTATCTGCAGATTTAACTCTGCAGATCTTCAAATATGACCGACTTGCACATGCAACTCTGCTAAAGGGGTGCCACCTATTCCAAAAAGAATCAGCATATAAGCCATATTTATTATTAAAAAACAGTTTTACTATCGCCGTTTTATCTTGAAAGACAAAGCCACCCAAGAAAAAAAGGGTCATTGTGGTAAAGTGAATCATAATCTATTTTTTTTACTGGCATTTAGATTAAAATAAAAGAATAGCAACATTAAATTATAAATTATCCCGTAATCTGATGAAAATACCTGAAGTCAAGGTAATTTCATGGATTTTCTGGTGGTCTTTTAATGTGAAATTAATTATTAAGTTTATTTTTACTGCTTTAAGTTATAAAAATAAGCGAAAAAAACTAATTCTTTACCCCTTGAGTCATCACACAGCTTTTTGGTGAGACGAGAAATTTAAAGGGCCAGGCGTGAACTTAAAATCGTTATTACGCCAACACTAATTTTATCTGGGAAGGGATATTTAGGAGATGATTCTTTAATAGGCAAAGGAAAATATTTGACGTGTTTTTAGGCCAAAATAAATTTTATGCACGCGACACTGCGTTGACTGCGGTTGACTGCGTAGGTTATAAATGACTTTTTCCATTCATAAATATATTATTAAGTGAGACATACTGTATATTAGGGTTTGTAAAAGCTTAGATGAGAAACAGGATTAATATTTTAGACAACAAACAATCTACTATTTGATTTATAGGAGATACAGAATATTTAAATAAAAAAATAGGTTAAATAACAAAACTTTTTATTAATTATAGTATAGAAAGAAGCTAATTTTAAAATACAATTAAATATATAATACGAAAATACAATACATTTTATGAGAATTTAATAAACGCAACAGTTTAAAACAAAATAACAAAGTTTTTAAACAAACCTATTTATGTCTTTAAATTGCTTCTTGGCCAAAACACATACGTATGTTACATTTACTACGTTTTAAAATTCGCTTCAAGGTAAGAGTGAGAGAGGTGATTTTTGGTCATGTCGGCACGGGCACCGAAATCCATAAGGTAGTAAAAGAACACTGATTTTGTTACAACTGTTACAATTTTCTTGTTTATAAATTAACATTAAATATCACACCACCAAGTATATTTTATTTTATTAATTTAAAATGTATGATCACAAAGTAAGAAACGAAACTATGGGTTTTTCTTCTTTTTTAATACTTTTTGATATATTTTTTTATATTTTAAAAAACAATTTTTTACCTACGTTTTTAGCAATCTGACAACACGGCTATAAATGTTTACATTTGCTTAAAAATTATTACTGTGGATGTGAGTTTTAAACTATGGAGGGTAGAGGTGAGAAGAACTATTTCTGTGTTAAAAAAGTGTCCGTCGAAATGTGTTGAATTAGGGTAGCGCTACTGTCGCAAAAGTGTAAATCTTAAAAAAAGTGCATTAAGTTATTAGAGTAGGATAGAGAACTAAACAGAGAAAGGTTTAGTTCCACTATCACTGCTGGACACTTTTTCAATTTATCCCCCATTTGGGAGATAGTTTTCCTTTCCTCTACCCTCCATAGTTTTAAACAAAGTGTCTATAGTCTGCGTTACAATAATTTTAGTTCATTAAATTCTATCATGCTCACTATAATAGTGACCTAATGTTGTCAGGTATGAAATAAAATTTAATTGATGTATAAGTTAATTTGCTAGTTATGTGAATTTTAGCAATGAGGATGAAAAAGTTTATTTCAATATGTAAAATTAAAAGAACATTTAATTAAAAAAATTAGTTTAGATAACTTGGTAATCATAATTTTATTTTTTAATTTTGGGGGGCGAATATTTGATTGGCTATCAGTTTTGAATCATCCAGTCGAAAATCAAGTCACTAAAGATCAACGATACTGTTATGAAGCTGGCTGAATCAGCCCTTACTCTTGACATATTATCGTTACCTCTTGTTATGTTCCTATTTATTCTCACCAAAACATGAAAAGTAAATGCAAGGTAGCCATAAATAGGAGGTTTAAAAAGTCTTTAATAAAATAAATGTTTTCCTACATGATATAATAATTAACAGCTAATCTCATTTATCTGAGTGGCAACTAATAAAAACACGCAACATACAAAAACTAAAAACTGCCATTATCAGCTCTTAACCATCATAATTATATTTGTGCTTGTAGAATTTATTTCAGATTATCGTAGAAACAAAGATGAAGTTCTCTTTGTCGGTTCCTAAGGCATTTTAAGGCTATCGTAGGACGGGGGAGCTAAAAAACAAAAAATATATACAGTGAAAAAATTGAAAAAAAAAATTAAGAAAATTTTGCAAAATTTATTGACTTTTGTTTTTCCAGGCATACTTTATTAACATAAATTGAAATCGTCGGCGATTTTTTTTACTAATACTTTATATAATTACATAAAAGGATATTCATACCTTTCTTAAAAATTGTAACAAAATTTTATACAGGGTACAGAGCTGTCAAAGTACTCTTAAATAGTACTTCAAGTACAAGTACCAAGTTTTTGATTTTTTAAAAATTACTTCAAGTACAAGTACCAAGTATTCATTAAAATGTACTTGCATTTTCAAGTAAATTAAAAAAGTACTTGAAGTACCACCCAAGTATTTTACTTAAGTTTCCAAGTACTTAAAGTAAATCAAAGTACTTAAAAACAAAGTACTGGAAGTAAAACAAAGTACTTGAAGTACACCAAAGTACTTGAAGTAAACCAAAGTATTTGAAGTAATTAAAATTACTTCAAGTAAAACAAATTATACTTGAGTAGTATTTTTTGTAAGGAAGTTAGAGGGTTTATTCCTCAAAACGGGGTTTTCCAACAACTCCTAAAAGCTTTAAGGACTGAGCGGTACGTCATTGGAAAGTAGGCCAGTCGGTAAAAACTATAGTTAAGAAAACAAGTAGAGTTGCTAAGTGTCCCGTTTTAAGTTGGGATCTTATGCATCCGATGTCCGAAATAATGTAAAATTTCGTATGTAAATTTATGGCAACTGGCCTACAATGCCGTACTCGGGTGAGCGCTTGGACCTTAAACTATTATAGGGAATATTGGTTTTTCCCAAAATGGGTTTTTTCCCTGTGGTTGCCAACGTGTTGGCGTTGGCACCCGTTGGCATCCGATACATCTATCAAAAGCGAGTGTTTTCATAACTTCAATTTTGATGTCGTTTCCATTTTACTAGTGGAAATTTTGTTTAAGTTGCCTATTAAAATACAGAAGTTTTCGTTCAAATGAAGGTAATAATGAACGTATTCACAATACGAAATAGTTGAGGAACCGCTCCATCAAACGTCAAATCGCACCAATAGAATATTCTTAAACTGTCATGTTTTCGGGAGTGATTTGGAAACTGTTTCGTATCCTGAATGCGTTCGATAATAAAATTGTCATGAAAAATGGCTTTTTTTACATTATTAAATATAAAAATTGGGTATCAAAATAAAGAATTTTACACTTGTTACACTTGTCTTGCTTTTTGGTCCAATTCAAATGAGCGCTGTAATGCAATACAATAGAAACAACGGTTGGGGTTTTTTGTTTTAACTTTTTGAATTTTAAGGGTGTAAATTCAAGTACTTTTTTTTTTTTGTTTTTTTTTTTAATTTTTTTTACTTCAAGTACTTTTTTTTACTTGGGGGGGGGTTTTCGTTGACCTTAGAGGGTACAGCGAAAACTAAAAGAGATAGAACAAATCTGATTGTGCAATCTCGATTTCGATTTTTGAAACAAATTCAATGGTAAATTAAATCATGGATAACTTGATTCGTTTTGGAGATACAGAGTGTTTTTCAAATTTTGTCAATTTGGCCAGCACTTGTAACTCGCTTGGTATTAGAGATAGAAAAAAACTGTAAATAGAAAAGTTTTAGGGATTTTTGCGTAGAATTCAGTAGCGTACCTATATTTTTTTTATTGACTTTTATTTTTAAGTTATAACACATAGTTGGGTTTTTTAAATGGAACACCCTGTATATTTTTAAAAAATGGATAGAGCTTACAAAGACCAAATTAATGATATATAGTTTAATGGGTCTGTCTGTAATAGATCTTGCGTAAATTGGCAAAAACCTATAAAATTAAAAGATGTAACACAGTTGTTTTTTTTTAATGGGACACCCTGTGTATTTCTTAAATAACTAATAAAACAGACAAAGATCGATTAAATAATATATGGTTTAATGGGTCTGGCCCAAACTGACAAAAACCATAAAAAATTAAATAAAACCAAAAATAAAAACTATGTAATTTTAATATCTCAAAATCATAATAAAAAACATATTAATAATAATATTAAGATACGAAGCAATATAATTTTAATTTATACTTAAAAGAAGAACTATTTAATTATCTTAAAAAAAATACATTTTTAGATAAACTAAAATTTAACATAATTACCAGTAATACTAATATTATAAGTTGAATAATTTAAACAAACAAAAAAGAATTAATTATTTTATAAATTTTAATTACGAAATATTTAGGTCCTTTATAGCAAATGTTCAAATTGCAAACCATTATTTTCTATACATTTTTCGCAACGTTTAGCGACACTTCTTAAAGCATTATATATATGCAAGTTGGACACCTTTTGTAAACTGTTCCTAAAATGCATAATTCATTTAAATTGTTGCTCTTAGTTTTATAGGTTTCGTTTTTAACAAATCCCCAGAGGAAAAAGTCCATAGGGGTAAGGTCAGGTGACCGTGCCGGCCACCTAACTGGACCATTGGTACCTATCCACTTATTGGGAAAATGTTCATCAAGAAATAACCTCGCGGCACGGGCATTGTGGCAAGAATTACCGTCTTGTTGAAAGATGACATTATTCATTTCCAGAAGGGGAAGATTATCTATCTCATTTAATAAATTTTCTTCCAAAATATTTAAATAAAGGTCTGTTGTGAGATTGTCATCAAATTCAAAATGGCACAAAATTCTGTTCTTATAAAGTGCACACCACACATTAAAACCGAATTTCCCTTGTCTGACTCTGTTTACTGTCAAACGAGGATTTCCGTTTGACCGGTAAAGATTAATGTGGCGATTAAACAGTCCAATCACTAGTTACTCGAACTTCATCTGTCCATATTACTTTCTGGAAAACTCTGGATCTTGTTCACATTGCCGGAGATACCACAAACAAAATGTGATACGGCGTTCTGCGTCACCCGGATGTAAATTATGGATTTTTCTATAAACATATTGATGGTAATTGTGGCGTTTTAAATTTTTTTTTACTTTTTTTCTATTAACACCAATAGCATCCCAAATTTGTCTGGATGATGCAGTAGGTTCTGCGACAACATACCCTATTGTATTCATTTCTTCCAGCTCTCTGTTTTCTTTATTATAGGTCTTTGAACGTGGTTTTTGAAAAGATCCAAAGGAAATGAAATTACTTACTAATCTGGCAAACATTTTCTGTCCTGATTGCCTTCGTTCTGGATATCTATTAAAATACAGATTTAATGCATTTATACTATTTTTTCAACTTTCAATGTAACATTCCAACATATTAATTTTTTTGTAATTTTGAAACTCCATTTTATAAAATAATATCACTGCTTCCAAATAAGTCATACTAGTACGTCAGTTTCATTTGTTTCATACGGGTTTTATATAAAGCCTACTTTAGAAAATGTTTCCTTTTTCAATCATGATAAACACAGCAATATCAAAACTTTTTTATATAAAGTTTAGGCATAGGTTTAATAGTATGAATTATTAAATATATATTTTAGTCTTGAATTTTTTATTCGTAATTTAAATTTTAGTTATATAGAAGTTAGAAAATTGGTTAAATAATAAAATAAGTGTTAGCAAGGATCGGATATATGATTTTTTTACGTTTTTGGCAGTTTGCCCAAGATCTATTGAACACAGACCCATTTGCGCCAATTTGCGCAACATCTGTTACAGACAGACCCATCAAACTATATATCATCGAATTGGTCTTTATAAGCTCTATCCATTTTTAAAAAAATATATAGGGTGTTCCATTTGAAAAAACCCAACTTTGTGTTATAACTTAAAAATAAAAGTCAATAAAAAATTTATAGGTACGCCACTGAGTTCTACGTAAAAATCCCTAAAACTTTTCTATTTATACTGTTTTTCTATCTCTAATACCAAGCGAGTTACAAGTGCCTGGCCAAATTGACAAAATTTGAAAAACACTCTGTATCTCCAAAACGAATCAAGTTATCCATGATTTAGTTTCACCATTGAATTTGTTTCAAAAATCGAAATCGAGATTGCGCAATCAGATTTGTCCTATCTCTTTCAGTTTTCGCTATACCCTGTAAGGTCAACGAAAAGGCGCCACCCTGTACAGGGTGTCCCATTTTGGTCGCTAATATAGGCTAAATCGGAATCTGTAAGAGTTATCGAAAATCTGATCAAGCACTCACGAGCTCTTTTTTGAGGAAAATAATAATGGCGGAAACAGATCACGGCTATCGCGATTTGTTTGAGAGCTACAGGGTATTTCTCGGATTTCGGCCATTTTAAAATAAGTCCGTATTTTCTTTATTATAGAAGATATTAAAAAACTAAAAGCAGGTTCTACAGGCACTTTTTATGACAATTCAGTGGCGTACTTGATTTTTTCTATTGTTTATAGTTTTTTGAGAAAAGGTAATAAACTAGGTTTTTAAATGGGACACCCTATATTTATTAAATTAAAAAAATCTACGTTGAATTCTAAGCATTTTTCGTATGAAACACTTTGTTCCTAGTCCAACCGTTTTCGAGATTTTGAATTTTTAAATATATTTAAAAAAAAATAATGACTGGAGAGCCTGAACGGTTTATTTATGAGCTTGCTCAGCTTCAGGTTAACTAGAAATGCTTTAAGAATTGTCAGTTTCAAAAAATACCAAATATTTATTAATACAAATGGTTTTCATAAGCATTCACATCCGAAAAGATAAACTATATGATAGGATTCCTTAGTAGGCCATGGACCACACTACATGGCTCCTAGTTGTCATCTTATACATACCGTATTTTTTTCGTTAGCTGTCAGTTTAAATTTATTTTGCCTTTAAAACGTTAATATGGATAAATATGCAAGTTTTGAGAAGTATAATATGATTGAATGCTATATTGAATCTAATAAGCACAGCCAGAGCGCTTGTGATTTATACTATGAGCGGTATCCAGAACGTCAACAGCCATTTCCGACAATTTTCAAGGAACTTGTAGACAATTTGATAAACTTCGGATCATTTAAAAAACCGAGGGCAAAAAGTTACAGAAAGGAAAATAACAAAGTAACTAGCATTAACGTATTGGCTTTTCGTCGGTGCCGACCCAACTACTTCAACCAGAATCATTGAAACAAATATTGGAGTTCCTCGCTCAAAATCTTGCCGTATATTAAAAAGCACAAGTATAAATGCTATACGTCACATGGGTCATCTTTTTGATTGAAGGCGATGCGGAAAGAAGAATCCAGTTTTGTGAATGGTATATCCAACAATTAAATGCCGATGAGGCTTTTTCCCGGTAAAATCATATGGACTGACGAATCACGAGTGACCAGCGATGGTATATTTAACAGGCACAACCAACACCAATGGGCCCAAGAAAACCCCTCATCAACAGGTACAAAGGGTACGTCAAGGACGATTTGGGTTTAATGTTTGGGTGGCTTTGCTAGGAGATAGAGTTCTTGCTTATGAAATATTTCACGAAAATTTAAATTCTCAAATATACTTAAATATTTTGGAAAGAAACATTTTTAATTTTATAGATAATCTTCCTTTAAAGAAAGCCAAGAACTCTATTTCCAGCAAGATGGGGCGCCAGCCCATAACGCGGCAAGAATTGTGGATCACTTAAATACTAATTTGGTGCCAAGTGGATTGCTAATAACGGACCTGTCAGGTGGCCAGCCAGGTCCCTGACATGACTCCACTGGGTTTCTTCTTTGGGGTTTATTAAAAGATAAAATCATTTAAACCGAGTAAACAATATAAAGAACTGCAAATTAATTACGAACAAGCCATTCAGAGTATTTCCAATATCCACATTCGGAATGCAACGACTCGTAGTGTGCTCAGGCAATACCTCCTATACAAGAAAAGGCCTCGGGGCTCCAAATAAATTACGCGTGACGTCATCATATCTAGGCCGGATGATTTTTCCATATAAATGTATGAAATGTCGCTGGACAATCTCATCGCGAGGATTGTGCTTGCTATTAAAATTGTACTAGATCTATTACAATTAGACACTGACTATTACGCTATTACTACAATAGCTAAAATCCGAATAATTATTACATTTTCATAAAAATCTTGTTTAATCAATGAAACCCAACAGCACTCAAAGCCAATCCTAAAATTGAAAAAAAGTAATCTAGTACAATCTAGTACATTTTTGGGAGCAATTTTAGTACATTTGTTTTATGTCGAAAGCACAACGCTGGGTACTTACTAACCTAACTTTAGTTTAACGTGAGTGTAAGTTTTGCTTTTGTCTTATCTCGTATATTTTTAAGATTAAATCAGTTTTCTGTTTACCTATTTGCGGGTTTAAAAGTTCGAGTATTTTTTGTGAATATGCCGATAAGTGCTGTGCTCCGGGTTGCCGTGGTAATTACACTAATGGGCCAAAAGTTCATGTGTTTGGTTTTCCAACGACAGCGAGCTAAAAAAAATGGTTGCAATCAATTCCGCGAGACGATTTAGTCCCAAATAAAAACACTAAAGTGTGTGAATTACATTTTACTACAGGTAGTATTATTTGGATTATTTCAGAGCAGGATCCAAAAACAGGTAATATTATCACAGTAAATTTAAAGAAGCCTCGATTGAGAGATAATTCTGTTCCTACTATTTTCCCAAATTGCCCTTCCTATTTTTAAAAAAACACAACAACTCGGAAAAGTAAGGATGAAAAGTTTAAAGAGCTTGATGAGTTACATCTTTTCAAGCATTAGAACAAAGTAAAAAGAATTTAACGCTCATAAAGATGCTACATGTTTTAATGATTTATGGATTTTTAGGGCTGTTTAAACATTATAGTGTTAAGGATGGGTGGTTTTCAGTAGTAAATTCAGATAATGTAACATTATTTAAATTTGATTTTTCTCCTGGTCCTATAATAACTTGGGCAATTGTAATTCATATGGACTTAAACTTAGAGACATATTTATATGGCCAGTCTGTGTGTGTTTCAATAACTAATTTAAAGTCTCCTTTTAAAATTGACAATTTGGATGATTTAGGAAATGTTATTGATGCAATTGATAATACAATGATGTCAGTTCCCTTAGGTCCTAGTACCGAGAACTCTACCGAGCCTTCGAGTAGCATACCCAGTTCGATACCAGATCATGAGTCTAATTCATACCAAACCAAGCCCCAATCTGACAACAAAAAGATCCTAAATTTTGTTATAAATATTCTTTCAAATTTAAATGGGTCTGATGAACAAACTCAAAATCTAAAATTTGGTCAGAACAGTTAAGGTTTTATGTTTACCAAAGGAAAGATATAGTATTCACCTAGTACCATGGTTTTATGTTCAATTTTGTTTACTATAAGTCCCCATGCTTATAAATATTTACGTAGCCATGCTCCGATTATCTTACCTCATCCCGACACAGTAAAAAATATTTGTAATACATTTTTAACAGATCCCCATATTGATGAAAGAAAGTTCTTTTTAACCTATGCTCGCAACATTTTCCATTATTTAACAGATAAAGAGAAAAATGTTATATTACTTTTTGATGAAATTCATATTGAACCCTATTTGGATTATAAAGCAGGTAATACTGTAGGTACAGCAGTAAATAATAATAGTGTAGCATCATCCGCAGTAGCATTCATGATAACTAGTCCTTGCTCAAGTCTTAAAGATTATTCATATATGTCCTGTGTCCACAGTAAACTCGGAAATGTTATATCAGTTTATTAAAACTATAATAGAAAATTTAGAAGAAATTGGATACCTAGTATTTTGTACAATTAGTGACAATAATGCAATAAATAGTAAAGCAATGAGTAAGTTTTCAGACTTAAATGAACTTAACATAGTTTTTCCACATCCTATAGACCCAGAAAGACCACTATTTTACCTTTTTGACACGGTACATTTATTAAAATGTATTTTTAATAACTGGCTTAATTCGAAACCCGATCAAACTCTTTCATATCCTGATTTTGAGACAGGTAAAAAAAATGTGCCGTCTTTTCTACTGTCAAGAAACTGCATGAACTGGAAAGAGACAAATTACTAAAGCATGGCTATTCACTTAGCTTAAAGGCTTTATATCCATCATCTATAGAAAGACAAAATGTCAAATTATCCCTTAAAATATTTAATCCTTTTATTATCGAGGCTCTAAAAGGCCCTTTTAATAATTTATCTTATTCACAAGACACAGCAGACTTTATTAGCATTATATGGACATGGTGGAAAATCGTTAACGTTAAAACTCCCTTAAGGGAAAACATTTATTAGATAAGTACCAGGAACCTTTCACCAAATCAATACTAGCTGAGCCCAATAAGGATCCTAAATTTTATTTCTTAAATCAAATGCAAAATTGGTTAGATACTTGGAAAACATCTAATTTTCCAAATAACTTAACTCGGCAGACACACACTGCATTAAGTCACACCATCACTGGACTTCTTGAAGTTACTAAATATTGTTTAACAGAATTAGATATGAATTATGTATTACTAGGCAAATTTCAAACAGATCCATTGGAAGGGCGTTTTGGAAAGTACAGGCAATTAGCTGGCGGCCATTACCATATCTCAGTTCGCCAACTATATGAGTCAGAAAAAAGGCTCAGAATTCAATCTGTACTGTCACTAAAATCTAGACATTATGGAAATATTAATATAAATGAATTCTTCAATCAGATTATGACACCCTCAGCGAATCCCAAGTAGATACCTCTTTAAGTTATACTGACCAGATTGATAGTTTGTTATCCAAACTTGTTATTCAAGACTCGACTCTGAAGCTGTCATATCTGAAATGCCAGTTATAACTTATTTGGGTGGATACTGCTGCTACATTGTTTTAAAAAATCAACTGTGAGTTTTGCAAGGATAATCTAACATTAAATGAACCTTGCATTGTAGAAGATTCTTACAATCTTATACAATCTTTAAGTCGGGGGCGTCTTTTATATCCTCGTGAAAAAGTAGTAAATATGGTGTTGGTATCTTACATTATATTTAAAAACTAATTGATGAATTTGAAGACACTTTTTTGGATATTTACAATAAAAAGTCGTTTCTCTCTCAATTGCTCTTAAAGTATCTATGTAAACATGAACTTTTAACTCCTTTTGAGAAATGCAAAGATCATATAAAATTTGATAATACAAAATTTTTCTCAGTAGCATTTCTAACACATTTCTTAAAAATTATTGCTCTAAAAATAATCATAATCAACTGAGTAAAACTAGGAAAAGAAAACTACAAACCTTTAGTAAATAGTCTCGTAGCCCTCTTTCTTATTTTAAAAGAGCACCTAGATAAGAAGTATGATTAAACTCCAACTATGACAGTAAACCCCAATTATGACAGTAAACCCCAATTATGACAGTAAACCCCAATTATGACAGTAAACCTCAATTATGACAGTAAACCCCATTCGTGACACTATAATGACGCTAAAATCTGCGATATTACGTGTATAGGAATATTGGGTTTTTGCTTTGAAATTTCGTTTTCCCGAAAAAAAAATCGAATGGGGTGCGGCTAAGGGTTCAGTTCACGTTCTGGCAGCCCCGTTTAAACAGGAAACCCTTAATAACATTATAAAAATTTACATAATATAACAAACTTGAACATAATAATTCCTATTCCTGCTAAATATTTTAGGCCTAGATGTGATGACGTCACGCGCAAAGCACCGAGGCCTTTTCTTGTATAGGAGGTATTGGCTCAGGAGATGCCATCTTTGTATAAACAATAATGGGCAAACGTTTGAACACTTGTAATGTTTTGATTGAAATTTCGTAGTTAGTTTGTTTCGTTTTATTTGTTAATTGTATTTTGTATGTTAAATATTGTAATATATAATACTATTTGTTTATTTCCCAGGAATTTACTTTACTTAGGTATATAAAATGTTATTCAAAACAGAGAAAGCGCCACGTTGGATACCATACTAAAACCCGAGGTGGAAGCTACTTAGCTCATCATCATAAATAAACCGTTCAGGCTCTCCAGCCATTAATTTTTTTTTTTAAATATATTTAAAAATTCAAAATCTCGAAAACGGTTAGGACTAGGAACAAAGTGTTTCATATGAAAAATGCTTAGAATTCAACGTAGATTTTTTTAATTTAATAATATATAGGGTGTCCCATTTAAAAAAACCTAGTTTATTACCTTTTCTCAAAAACTATAAACAATAGAAAAAATCCGAGTACGCCACTGAATTGTTCATAAAAAAGTGCCTGTAGAACCTGCTTTTAGTTTTTTAATATCTTCTATAATAAAGAAAATACGGACTTATTTCAAAATGGCCGAAATCCGAGAATTACCCTGTAGCTCTCAAACAAATCGCGATAGCCGTGATCTGTTTCCGCCATTTTATTTTCCTCAAAAAAGAGCTCGTGAGTGCTTGGTCAGATTTTCGATAACTCTTACAGATTCCGATTTAGCCTATATTAGCGACCAAAATGGGACACCCTGTACAGTGACGGCCATTAAATCTTGGGCAAAAAAATTGTCAAATTTTGACATTCCTGCTAATTTTTGTAAATCGCTCTTTTTTACCTTGTTTTACTTTCAATTGCTATAAATAAAGCAAAAGGTAAAAGAAAATATTTGTATTTTATAAAAACTAACGAATTAATAAATTAATTAACAATTTAATAAATTCAAAGAAACTTAAATATCTTTCCAAACAAATTTAATATTTTATTGCGGCCCCGTTTTTTTCAAAGCAAAGTTTAGGCTTCCAAGGATCGAATGGACCAAAGCCCGGGCGTAGTCCGGATTTTCTCGTAACTTATTAACGCCTCTAAAATTTTATCCTTAAGTTCGTTTACATTTTGTGGCCTAATCTTATTTTCCCTATTTATTTTTTTAACTAATAAGCCCCAAACATTTTCCATAACATTTAAATCCGGACTACGTGCGGGCCACGGTAAAACCCTGTAACTACAGATTTAAATGGTTGGTTTCTCAAAACATTAACTAAATTATTGTCTTGTTCTTGATTCGATAGTTTGGGGCGACCACATCCAGCTCTTCTCAAAGGAGTGTGTTCCTGCCATTTTTTTTTTACAAAATAAATAGTACACTTTGGGATGTTAAGCTCTTCCGCCACATCCCTTTCTGGCCAACCTCTCTACTCAATATAATGATTAATTACTACTTTTTGATCCAAAGTTAAGTTTGGCATTTTAAAAAATATTTTTAAACACTGACAACGGACACCTGTTTATTAGGTTTTTCAACAGGTATTTATATTCGGCAGAAGGTGGCATAAGCCTATTTAACGAAAGGGAAAAAAAATTGCCCAACATTTAATGGCCGTTACTGTACATACATCAGCCCCCAAAAATAATAAACCTTTAGATACAAAATATAACACAACAAAAATATATCAGGAAATATTCTTTATTTTAAGTAATGAGCCGGGATAAACAAGTCGTCCTGTACAAGTTATAATGCACATAATTAAGGATCAAATAAATAAAATTATTTGATTGGACTAGCTTTGGTAAGATTTTTTTTGTTTTTCGGTAACAAATTAGTTTTCCATTTCATATATCAAATGATAAAAAAGACGAACTGAGAACGAGACGAAAAACCAGCCAAACTTATACTTGGCAAGCTAACCTATAGAACACTGTTTTAAAATCAAATATTTTTTAATCTAAAAATAAACGTTCATTTAGTCGCAACCTACAGGTTTCTCTAGTTTTTATGTGATTTGGTTTAACTATAACAAGCGTTATTCGATACTACCGCAGATTATGCAACAAAACAGTAAGAAACAATTTTTTGTTTCCTGAAAAGCTTAGTTAAACTGAACTACTAGTACTATTAAATGTTTAAAACAATCAACAATGTATAAAAATAGATTTAATTTAAATTGTTAAATATCAGTTATGCAACAAAGAATATTAAGGAACTAAAAACGGTCCAATGACATAATCACAAAATCGGTCGAACCGCTGTATCTTAACGCTACACAGCATTAGTTGTTAAAAGTTTTGGGCCAGTGAACAATGACAAGCGTAACCGATAATTATAATCGATTGTTTTTGCAAAAACTCTGAAATAAGTACAATATAAAACAAATGACCAGAGGGCGTACATTTACATTATCGTTTAGTTACTTTTCAGATAGTTAAATGAGTTGTAAGCTTGCTGTAACCCACTACCTATAAACCTTACATTTCCATCGATTAACTACTAAATTTAAGATCGCTGGCGATTTTATGCTAATTAGATAGGCAGTACTTAATCTAAAATAGGTTTTCCATATTCTGTATCGATTTTTAAACAATCGATCTTTATAACAGGAAAAACTGTTTTAAGCTATTCGACATAGGTATGATCCAACCAATAAAGATACAGGTCACCCAAATCAATGACGAATTTATCTGACTTTTTAATCAGAGTTAAAAAAATAATAATGCTCTTAGACGAATAATTTTGTGGAATAAAAAAAATTATTAAAAAAACTGTTTGTACAACACTAAATCGATTTTTCTTTTCCTAGCGTTATTTCAAATAACATGAAGAACTGACGGAAAAGAAGAGATCCTTGCAGGCGGCACTCAGTAGCAGATTCCACAGTTTGGACTCTTTAAATGAATGAAAAGAAAAAATGAAAAGTTTGGCGCCTTTTTAGATAGACCATAAAGAGTTGCATGATACCTGCCCTATTAGAAGCTGCAAGGGAATGATTTATACTGTTAAAAACAGGAAAGGTCAAGGGGCAACAGGAGACAGCTTTATGGTGAGAGTGGGATCATTAATAAGGTGAATCAATCTTGTTTTTTTTTTCAATTTTCGTATAGCCGCATTAAAAATATTATATTTTATTTAGGTTCTTCCAAATTCGGTGTATCGATGCGATATTGTTTCCAATTGCAAGCCTACAGGAGATAACGTTTTTCGGTAACTATTTGTCTAAATGACATAAATTATACACCATTTTAATGTTAAGGAAATAATCTATGCCTCTGCTGTAACAAAATTTTGAAATATGAGTCGAGTTAAGAGAAAATAGTATCTAAACATAACCGATTTTAGGGTAACTTTCACTCAAGGAAATATTAAAAACTAAATCCAAATTTAAAAAACTATTACAGCAGAAGCCTAGATTTAAGTGTTGGCTTTCATATAGTTTTTGAAAATTTTCGAGAACTTATACCGTTTTTGAGAAAAAGATTATGCCCCGAACCCTAAATTGGATCCAATTTTCGCGGCGCGAATGGACTCTTAAAACTTGTTTTTATGAGGTTTGTTCCAACAAGCATCCGGTATCGTTTTGAAACCGTCTTTGAATCGTTTTTTGGTGCGCTTCGACGCATGCGCGGCCTTAAAATAGTTTCGTGACGGTACAAAAAGTAACAAACGTTGGATCGCTTTGCGGATCGATTTCGGGGCTGTCAAATCCAAAGGTCAAATGTCTTTGAATTTTTTGTTTTGAAAATATAACCTGACTTTTCCACTTATTATTTTTGTGATCAAAGTTAGCAAATATCACTTATAATATTGTTATTCATCTTTAAAGATAATTAAATTCAATGATGGGCTTAGGAGGTGTAAAAATTAATGCTTTTGAATGATTAAACAAGCAAGGAGTTAGGAGATGTTAAAGCACGATGCACGCTAGTTGCTAAATAACAGTAAACATTTGAAGATGAAACATGAAACAGCTGTTAAAAATCAAAAATCCAGTGCCAAGATGCTCAATGCGCAAGTCAACCCAAACAGTTTTCAATTTGGGCCATGTATCGGAATTACCGTTCTAAAACCGTAACATAAACGATCCCAAGTTATGTTGGTACACAAACAGGATCGTCCGATAACCGTCACGTCTCTGTTAAAACGCACTTTAATCACTGCGCATGAGCATGATCGTTCGTTGACGGTTTTTCGACGTGTTGAAACAAACCTATGGTATTAGGACCAGTAGTTGTTGTGAAATGATACCCTATAGCTCCTTTATATTTAGGCATATTTTGCACTGAAATCTCCACACTCCACAATAATAATTATTAATACACATACTCTAAACACTTCTTCAAAACAAACAAATATGGGATTCCCCGACAGCCCAATCACCCCACTCCCAATTGAAAGATGTCAAAGGCAGATGGCATTCAATCATTTCAGGGTTGTTACAAAATGACCAACTGTGCATACAGCAGGCGCAATTAAAAAAGAACAATACGCGATTCGTTACGAAATCAGCCGTAAGATAGAGATAGCGGCAGCAATTTAAATCCGAATATTCGGACAAACATAACAGCGAATTCGAATCGCATTCCTCGCTTGGAAATATTCGCGGCTTACATCTCTATTTGCATCGAACCAAGAATGCTAAGAATCGTAGGAGAGCCATTCCCCAGACATTAGAAAGGTATTCCAAGTTAGGTGTGGGATACATACAATATATAATATATACAATTCAGATGGGGAAAAAAAGAATAAAAGAAAAGTCCATAAGACTAATAAGGACATCGAAGATTCAAACACAAAGTTTAGGGGGAGAATCATTGAAATAAAATTTGTTAAGAAGCCCAACCATGTGCGAAAACCTTATACAAATCTGTACAGGGCAATAACTTGATTCAGCAAAAAACTCATACATAGGAGGTCGCGATAACATTAAATGTGTTTAAAAATGGAACTGAAAAAACCTAGTCTCCGACCTTCTAATTTTTAGACATTTTGAGCATACATTATAGTCTAGGAGGAATCGGGGAATGAGTACCAAAAACTATTCCACCTTAATTTTTTATACGATTCTTTTTAAATTGCCCTACTGATAATATAAATGCATGTTGCCATGGGGCAACCTGGTGCCATATTGTTTAAACCAAAATTGTTTAAACAATTGCAAGGAATTGTTATTTTTTAATTGGACAATTTTTTATATTCTTTGTTAAAATACAAATAAAAAAGGTTCTATGACTTTTTACGATAAAGTTAATATTTTTGGAGATATGAATTTTTAAAGGTTCGAAAAATCTGAAATTTGGTTACTTTTGACCCATGAAAAATATATAAAAAAATAATAAAATATTAAAAAAAAAAATATTCCTTATACTTACAATACTTAATATCCTTAATTGAGATTTGAAAAAATTCATTGTTTATACATGTTTTTTTGATTATTTATTAAAGCTAACTTTTGTATAATTGATTTCCGGAAAAAAAAACTTATAGAAAAAATTGTAGATAATTTAATTCTTTCACATTTCTTTTCTTAACAATTTTGATAAAGTTAATACTTTTTAAAATAAATGATAATGATTCAGGACACAGAGAGGCCGATGCAGCGTATGAGTCAGAAAGACGGCGCGGCGATACTTAAAGGTAGAGAAGCATACGTGTGAGCACGCGTACTAAACAATGGATATTATTAACTGTTGTATAAAAAATAAAAATAAATATTTTCATATTTTATTCTTTTTTTTTAATATATTTTTCAAGGGTCAAAAGTACCCAAATTTGAGATTTTTTGAACCTTTAAAAATTCATATCTCCAAAAATATTGACTTTATCGTAAAAAGTCATAGGACCTTTTTTATTTGTATTTTAATAAAGAATATTAAAAAAAATTGTCAAGTTGGAAAATAACAATTACTTGCAATTATTTAAACAATTTCGGTTTAAACAATATGGCACCAGGTTGCCCCATGGCAACATGCATTTATATCATCAATTTAAAAAGGATCGTATAAAAAAATTAAGGTAGAGTAGTTTTCAGCACTCATGCGCCGTTTCCTCCAAGACTATTACTCTTTACTAACCAAAAGTGACATAATATTCTACCCTGTTACTGCCGCTAAGAAATTTGTTTTTTTATAATTTAAAATGATGTAATATTGACAAATCATATTTTTTAGTTTAGTCTTACTAAAAATTAATAAGTTAAGGTAAATTAACCAATCAATTGAATTCAATTATTTTAAACAGTTAAGACAACTTTAGTTGCTAATATACTTAAGTTAAAAGCAATTTTTTTGTAAATTTGTCGCTCTCTATTTTAGCAAATGGCAAGTTCAATATTTTTACTGCACATCAAACCATATTCTAGTAACAAACAATATATTTTCTTCAACTGACACAATATGTCAGGTTTAAATAAAACATAAATATTAAAATACTGCATCCCACATTTATCTTTTGCATAAAATGTTAATATTAATTTTACTTTCCACATTAAAACTTTGAAAAAATATTAGTTTTGTATTAAGTTAGGATCTCTTGTTGGAAAATATAGTGACATATATTTATGGAATAGTGTGTATCTAAATATCTATCAAATAACCTTGTAAAACACAAAAATAACCGATATTACTTGCCAATTTTATTACTCACAAAGGTGACTCACTTACGGTAAAAATTATTTGCGCAAAAAATATGCACATTACCAATTAAAAAATAGATTAAATTATTGAATTAAAATAACCTCTATTAATATATGTCTGTTTGCACGTGTTTTATTTATCATTTCAAGCTTTAGAGTTTCACCCAAGGAATGGTTATTGAGAAAGTCAGAAAAAATATGCATTTATCTTTTCAGTGTGTATTGTTATCCGCATGTCGAAAACGGTTCTAATAGTACCCAATCAAACCTATTTTTGAATTTTCATTTCTATAAATTGCAAAATAAAAAAAGTGGAGTTTGTTTTAATATGCAGTATGTCAGTTAAGTTCTTAAAATGGGTTAAAAACTTTTGTTTCAGTATCGACTAAGTACTTCTTTATACAGTGTACACCGACTGGCGGTCCAACTTTTAAGTTTGATAGTTGCGTGCCGCCAAAGTCAGTTTTTCTTATTGTACAGGGTTTTTCCTTATAATTTGGCATGATTTTAAAGGTATGATTTAAAGGAATACAAAAAAAGTGGTTTATACAAAAGTTTTAGAACTTTTTATGAAAATTTAAGATATGACATTGAGAAAAACAACTGACGATCGAGAAGTAGAAAAATGGGAAGTGATGTATAAACTTTTTTTTTAATGGAACACCTTGTATTTTATTAAAATTATAAAATCTTCCTGTTTTTCCCTTTTTAAAAATATATAACATGCCTATGTTTGGACAGTTTTGTAACAATTTGACTTTAAATTTGTATTTTTTATAATAATAATAATAATAATAATAATATTAATAATAAACTTCTATGTTGGATTCCACTTGGCCAAGGATGACGACAGATAATAAAACAAATAAATTAATATATTATAAACAACACAAGGACATACACGTTATAGAAGTAGTAGTAGGCAATGTTTTTTTTAGTACAAAATACGTCAATTTATTTGTTTTATTATTTGTCGTCCCCTTGGCCAAGCTGGATCCAACATAGAAGTTATGTTTGGCTCTCACGCTTACTAGACCTAAGGAGGGGTGCTCCATTGCATATAAAATGAAAATTTAAAGTCGAATTGTTACAAAACTGCTTATCCAAACACAGACATATAATATATTTTTAAAAAGGGGAAAACGCGAGGATATGACTTATCTTTAATAAAATAGAGGGTGTTCCAATAAAAAATATATATAGACACCGCCCTCTTCTCCCCGAGAATGTTTCGTTTAATCGAATTCTTTACTCTCGACCACAATTGCAAAAAAAATGGGAGCTAATATAAATATAAGATTTTAAATTTTTAATTAAATAAAATTTTTATTTAAGTTAAAAATGTGTGTCAGTGTCTGCGAAGCAGTAAACTGCTTTTTTTTATTTTGAAACAACTCCTCAAAAGTTGCTACAAAAATAATATTTTCAAGCATTGAGAACCTCTAACTTTTGGTAAAGCGTATTCAATCTTATTTGGAACAGCACTAAATTTGGGGTCCATTCAAAATACTGCATTGTGAATTAAACTAAAATAGAATAAAATATAATGATCCCTCCTGATACTACTCCCGGTCCGATGATGTCTATCCGAGATTGGGGGTTTGAATTGTGGACGGGCCGGGCTTTATTTACTATAAAGACCCCACAGACCTAGTTCTTTTTAAGCAGTTTTAATCGTGGCGATCAAAAGCGTCGATTTCCATTGCCAGTTTGTGGGCGAAAGCCGAACATAACACCGTCGGTGTAAATTTCTGGCTGCGCTAGAAATCTTAATCGTCGATTTGTCCGTCTTCATTTAAGAACGAAGTGTGTGGTGCAGAACGTTTTTAATCGTCATTTTTGTAACAAATAAACACGCTTCATTTACGTTTTTCGGTGAACGACTGCAGCTTTCGGCGATTAAGACGGTTTAAAATTAAATTAAGTGTAGGGAACTAAAATTTTTAAACGTCCTACTGAGCAGTCTTAATCGGCGATTAGGAAGGTTAAAAAAGACGAGTCTGTGGGGCCTTTAAGGCGATAATTTTATGTACGATTGTCGCGAGTGAACTACCTTAAATATAAAAACTTTTGTGTAAATTTCGTAAAATATATTGAAATATAGAGCTAAGCAGAACGAGTTAGAGGTATCCTTACCTAAATCTTATTGTATTAGGAAAGAAACGAGACAAGACGAAAAAGAATGGTCTCTCCACCGAGATAAGGGCATTCTCACAGAGACGACAGACCCATTTTAACGAGACAAGACGAAACGACATGCAATGATGGTTTCTCTCACCTTGTCACACTACCACACTACTGGAAAGCTTTTCTTATTATCAAGGGATGTATAATCAAATCAAAAAATTTATTGAAATAGAATTTTAAAATGAATGTCAAGACAATCTTGTCTCAACAATTAGCGAAATTACCCAACTGAGTCGGTAGAGGTTCAACTAAGACATCCTGTTTAAACGAAAATATGGCTAAAGGCGGGTACGCATATGAGCACAAACGCGAATGAGGCAGTCCGAGGCCGAACCATTTGCCTCGGATTCGGTGCGGCCTCGGGAAAAAATAATTGTTTGGGAACCTGAATAGTGGACGCACGAGGCGTTGTACGGAATCGATCCACAAATGTGGTGAACATTTTCTTGTGTTTTAGTAGTTCATAAATATGGCCAATTCAGATTCTGATGACGCTGAACGTGCGCAGGTGCGAAATTTCAAAAATGTCATTAACAAACCTTTTCCTGTAGAGATCGAACGCTGTTAGAACAACACCGATACGTCACGGTTTTATATCAGTTAGCCATATGAGACCGTGAGTGTTTTTCGGTTGATTTACAAATTCTTTTCACTTTTCTCGTCTGAATAGCCCTTAAAAACTTTTGATTTTCTTTTTAATTTCTTGAACCTCTACATTTAAAATCTCAGCTATTTTCGCCAAGCGTCTCCCTTTTTAATGGTATTATAATACAACGGGTCTTGGTTTTCATAAGATCTCCCTTTTTTTGATATTCTTCAAGAAGCACTCACACAATTTGCTGAGACCATTCAATTTTGGCATTTAAAAAAATACTCGTAATATTGTTATTAAAAATATACGAGAACACACTACTACTACAAACCAACTAACCCTGGCTGCCTCGAAATGAATTTTTTATTTCCATCCACACTGAGCACAGATGAGCAGCGCACGGGCGATGCCTCACTTTGATGTACCGACAACAGTTGGATCGGATCGCGGCCGAATGCATACGGTTTCAAACAAATTTGCACGCCTCGTTCGGACGTTCACATACGTATGCTCATGCGTCCTCGGGTTGCCTCATTCGCGTACGTGCTCATATGCGTACCCGCCTTAACGTGAACGAAACGCGTACAATATTGCCTTCCTTATATCACAGGCATAGAGGATTTTGCTTACATAATAATTATAATTTTAACACACATGTAAAAATCATATTTAATTAATTTTATTAAGTTCGTGACAGTAAGTTATATTTATTTTTATTTGATATTTAGATTTTTACCCTTAATTAGCGATACCCAATTAATTACCAATAAATATATTTTTTTAAGTCAATTTTATTTTTTGTATTAACTTTTAGTATTTTTATAATGTTTTCTTTCATATCAAGTTTACAAATATTTAATAATATTAATTACACCAAAACTTTACCTTACCTTAGCGATCTCTTGTGACTGTGGGGACTATCTACTTCATCAACCCGCCTCCTTTTGCCATCCTTTTCATGGGAACCATTTCTCTTGTGTCTGTCATGACTCCTGTCTCGAGAATGTGACCTAGACCTGGATCTTGATCTGGAGCGGGAGTGATGTCTTTTTCTTGATCGGGGCATCTGAAAAGAATTGTATGGAAATAAACAACTGCAACCTACTGACCTATTTTAATAACAAACTTAAAATATTAAAATGAAGTTAAAAACAAAATGAAGAGTATTTTAACTAGTTACTTTATGATACTATTGCAATACCATAGTAAGTAGTCTAGATACTATCAAATAAGATCTTTTCTCTTACTGTTGGTAAAAGTTGTTAAACATAGTTAAAGAAAAACAAAAACTTTAACTTCAATACTATGTTAATTAAAAAAAAAAAAGTTTTCTTGCTTATAAATTAGATCTGGTAAATATTCCACATTTTGAAACATACAGCAAATTCAGCAAGCTGTTACTAGTAATACAAATTCACAAAACTGACAAAAAAGATATTGGTTACTGAATCCAAGGGATCGACTAAATGAATGATGTATGTGATACAACATTAGACTTTTATGGGGGAACTAAGACCTCAGCTATTTAATAGTGATACTGTATTGTTAAATTTCACAATAAATTAAGTCAAATAGCAAAAGAATTTAATATGCTAAATACTTTTGGGCATTAACTTTTAATTATGAAGGAATAAGCACAAGCAAACCATAAAAATATATAAATCAGACAACAGGCAGATACAGATTTCCTATTCAAACAATATTTATTTGAAAAAAATATTAATGAGTTTATTTTATGTTTGCAACAATATAAATTTACTTTCCCAGCTAATTCTAAATGTTTCCATTCGTTTCCACATTACTACAAAAGACGATAGGACGTTTCACAAGGGCCAGTGTTAAATCGACTTTCAAACTGTTCAGTTGATGACAGAAATAATTAAACAGTTAGCATAGTTATGCTTTACCATTACCATAGTAACCAGTGGCGGCTCCTCCATTGAGTCATTTGGTCAATGACCTCCCAATATTTTCGACTAATATTTCTGAACAAAAACATAATAATGGTATAAATAAAAAAATATTATTTTTTTTCAATCTTTCAAATTTCCCTTTATTATTTTAAGCTTATAAACTCGTTGACCGATTACTGGATTCCACAAGCTTCGCGCAGCGATGTGGTTTCGTGCGTTGGCAAAAAGCCGGGCTGCCAGCCTGCATTGACCGTATTGCGTTAAACGGAGCCGAGTCGAGTATTCCCGATCTAATTTACGATTGGGCGATTTCGGCTGCTTTCCGAAGCAATGTAATCGCATGGTCTGGATCAACAGCCCCGAAGAGGAAAATTTCGAGGTGTTTGTTTGTTATTTATTTATTTTTTAATTTTTTCTTGTTTTTCTTTGGAGTAAACGTCTGTGTGAAATAAAATGCCTTTTTTTAACTAAAAATCAGTTAAACCATATGCATTTGAAATTTTAACCAATGACCTCCCCAAAACCATTTTGTTAACCTGATTGCTAACAAAAAGGTATAAAACAATGATATTTGTCTTTATACAAGGTGTTATAATATTTAAATTTTTTTGAAAATATTTTTTTAAATGAAATCTAATTAAAAAAACATTTTTTAATCAACATTTACAAAAACTAAAAACACAGACACAACATCAGCTGCTGACATTAATAAACGAGACTGGTAGATCTGCATTTTTATTGGCTTTATAAATGTAATCTAAAACTTCAGCTGTATCACTGCCCAAGAAAAATGTTTTCAAACGGTTCAATATTGCCAGGTTTTTCATATTTGACCATTATATAAAAATAAATATTAATTTGTCGGCGGAAAGGGGTATGCACCACGCCTACCAATCAGCAAACAGAGCAAGAGAGAATGGGATTAGGATTAAACTTAGAGTTTTTCTCTCACACGCACTGTTTGCATGGAAAGGCTGCCTCTAGTAGGTATATGTAGACCAAGCCTTATCCGTAAAAAACAAGAGTTGTTGGATGTATGGGGTGGCAGATATGTTTTTGCTGGAAAACCTTCAGAAAGATGACATGAGCCAGATATGCTCCCTCTCAGAATGGTTCGGAAAGAAAAGTTTCTTAACTAAATTTCCTATAAGATAATATTGACTAGAACTCAAAGACAAGACAAAGACAAAAAGTTTATTATTGTTAAACACCTAAATAATTTAGAACTTACAATTTAAATAATTATCATTTCTATTGTGTATATTATTTTTACTTATATTTACAAATTAAGCTGCAGTTAAAAAATGAAGGAGGTTATGCATAGATCTGTAATTAATTCATTAGGCAATCATGTCATCAAAATTGTTTTTGTAGTATTCCTCTAGTGAATAAAAACATTTTGACAGTACCACCTGTTTAGTAAAATTTTAAATTTTATGGAGGGAAGATGAGTAAAAGAATGTGGCAAAAAAAAATTAGAACCATAGTAGGATATGCCTGTCCTGAATTTATTAACTCTATGATATTTTAAATATATTTTTTTTGTTTCTCGTTGCGTGCCTTCATGTGCTGTGTAGTTTGTGTTGTCGTCTTTTGTGTAAAGTAAATGATGTAAAATGTATAGGCAAGGAAAAGTTAGTATATTTAATTTGATAAAAAGTGGCCTGCAAGCATCCCGGTAGGCTACTCCCTTTATGACATGTATGGCTCTTCTTGCAAACCAAAAATATGGCTATTTGGAGCATGGCTCCAAGCAAGCAATGCATATGAAGCCTTTGATTAAAAACATTTTATAATCTTTGTTAACGAGAATTTTTTTTTCTTGAAACAATAAAGAATATTTGATTTGACTTTGACATGAGTAATATGCTGTTAGGGCAACATTTAACGAAACTGTTTGTAATAAATTCCAAAGTTCATATACACAGGAAGCGAGTTTTTTTTTGAAAGATACAGATACTTGATGAAATCTAACTTAGTTAAGGATCAATGTGAAGCAAAGAAAACGGATCGATTCAACCGTGTTTATTTGCCCTGCATGCTTTAATGTAAAAAAACATATGCTCTGTTTTTGCCTCATTTAAGCTTAGCTGGTTTGCTGGAACCAATCAGTAACCTTCAGTCGTGTATTCATATTCATATTTTATTCACCATAAATCATACAAAAAATACATAATACATTTGCTTTGGTACGTCAACACAATAGTAAAATTGTAAAAAGGTAAAAACAAATTAAAAAACATATAACTTAGCCTTAAAAAGGGCAAACATGGCACAAAAATAAACAAAATATACCCTCACTTCCATTCGCCCGTCCAATCAATAAACTTGCCAATCTCATAGAAACCGTTGGTGATGAGGAAGCCTCTGACTTTCCTTTTTAATATTTCAGTGTTAAATTGTTTCCAGTTTGTGGGTATTTTATTATATAACTTAACAGGTAGAGAATCTCCACCGGTGGCCGTTCTGCACAGATTCACCTTGGGTAGCCTTAACTGATTTTTAGCTCTAGTAGGATATTCATGTATATCCGCTCCGCTTTTAAAATTGATTTTATTTTTGTGGACCCATAAAATTGCCTCCAAGATGTATGCACAAGTAACGTCATTATTTTAAGGTTTATAAACAGTGGTCGGGCAGGTTCATTATATGTCACACCACACATTTCTCGGATTATTTTTCTGCGCTATTAGTACCTCATGTCGCCTCCACTCGCACCCCACACCAGAACCCCGTAGGTTAGGTGACAGTGTGCTAGTCCAAAATAAGCTTTTAAATACCTCCATGGATACCACTTCTTTCAATCTTCCAATCACAAACCTAGCTCTAGACAATTTAGACAAAAGGGAAGAAACATGATTTCTCCAGTTTGAGGATCCAGGTTGAACCCCAGTAATTTTATGGTTTCATTATCTTTAGAAATCTCACCCCTTTTACCGGTCCAGGCCATCCTGTTTGTCTTACTTTGATTCAGTGCAAAGACGGTTAGCACTAAACCATTCCTTGGCCTCTGCCAATCGCCCCGACAATCCACTCAGATCATCGATTGCCCCCTACACAGAAGCGTAGTATCATCTGCATATAGGTAAGCATCACTCTTCTCCAAGTAGTTGGGTAGATCGTTCATGTAAATAATGTATAGTACCGGCCCAAGCACTGAACCCTGGGGCACCCCATGCTTAACCTCCTTGATACCTGACTTGTCGCTGTTTATAACAATGTACTGTTCTCTAATAGAGAGAAATGATTTAATGAGGTCAAGCGGTTTCCCCCTGATTCCGTACTTGTCCAGTTTTCTAAGTAGAATGTCGTGGGACACGCTGTCGAACGCCTTAGACAGGTCACACATGACAGCCATCGTACAGATACCCACGTCCAAATCTCTAAGAGCAGCGTGAGTTATATCTGTGACAGCCTGTGTAGTTGATCCTGCAGCTCGAAAACCATAATGTCTTTTATGTAATATACTGTTTGACTCTAGAAACAGTGATATTCTGTCTTTTAAGACAATCTCCATAATTTTAGATATTATGGGAGTAATTGTTATAAATCTGTAATTGTCTAAGCAGGCTGGATCGCCTTTTTTTAAAATAGGTATGACCTTTCCTAATTTCAGTGACTGGGGAAATATTCCCTTTTCCATACAAGCGTTTGTCAAGTGAGCAACTGGTGCAGAGATTATATCAATTACAGTTTTTATAATATCGGTACTGACACTATAGGCATCAGAGCTGGATGAGCTTTTTTATAATGGCATAAATTTCCACCTCTGTACAAGGGTTTAGAAATATTGAGTTGGCCACCCCCATTTTTATGCATTTGATAGGGTCCAGATTACTTTTTGGGATTCCCTGTACTAGGTCATCCACTATAGTGGTACAAAAATTATTAAATTCGTCTGGGCTTTTAGTTATTGAAGATTTAATTTCACTTTTATTTGCGTAATTATTTATGATGTTCCACGCTGTTTTATTAAAGTTTTTTGCTGTTTTAAGAATGCCATCCTGAAACTGTGCTTTGCATTCTTTTATTTTTCTATGGTATAAGTATTTAGTTTTAATGTACTCTGCCCTGATGTCTACATTATCAAACCGATCCAATCTATGTCTCAGTCTATTAAGATTTTTACGCATAGCTCTCAGGTCATTGGTATACCATGATTTTTGATTCGTTTTATTTAGCTTTTTTAGTGGAAAGGCGCAAAGCGCGGCGTGCTGCAAGGACGCAGTCAGGATTGCCGCCATCACAGACGGGTCATGCGCATCATAAAACTGTTGTTGCCATTCATTATTATTTAGCATAAATCTAAATTCTGCCTGACCCGATAGTGTTATTGGTCTTATAAATACTTGATTTTCAAACAGCTGCAGTTCACTCAAAATCCGCACCGTTTGACCATAATGATCAGAGATATCCTCTTTGACCACCTCTGTCTTCACCAACTTCGTCAAAATTTGTACAAATATTATCTATGCACGATGCACAATTACTGCTAATACGAGTTGGTTCTTTAATTAAAAAATTAAAATTGAAAAAATTTAGAAAATTAATTAGCCGATTTTGTTCTCTAGATTTTTTTAGGAACTCTACATTAAAATCGCCCACAATTATAATTTTTTTATATTTCTTATTTATATCATTTACCATTCTTTCCAGAGAAAGCATGAAGTTGTCATAACTGCCCAAACCAGATCTGTACAAAACGATCACCACTATATTTTCTATAGCATCTGCTGAAAACTCTGCATCAATTTCCTTGCATCTCCCACCTTTTCTCTTAGATGATCAAAATCATTATATTTTTTCGGCAACGTTTCGTTTTCGACATACTAATCATCAAAGTTGAAAATCAAACTAACCTTATTTACACTATTCCTCCATAACATTTTGATTAATATACAAAGTGAGTAATACAGGTATCTGTAAAACTTACTTGTTTATTTACTATATTTAATTAATGTAACAAAACAATTTGAAGCCGATGATACTTGCTTAGCCCCACGAGTAATTAAATATTTGGCCATTGTAAAAAAAAATATATTTTTTCTTTAATCACCTTTGACAGTGACAGAAAAATAACCAATATAATTATTGTCACAAACCTGAGGGTTGTTAATTTCATTGTGCCTTGTAAAGTTAACTACTTTGGGATAATTAAGCAGGGACATATTGCTGGCTGTGCTGGAACTCTAGAAGTCTTTGATGGTGAAAAATTATGATACTTCTTTGGGTTGAATGTTTGATGAAAACTGTACGATTTTGTCAACGAGGATTTTGCAATTGTTTTCCCTCGCAAATTAAAAACGCCAACCTTGATTTTTCAATAAAATTTATTGAATATGCTTTGGTAGGAAATTCGTACATTATTGAGTTTTTAAAACAATCTTACCTTTTAATGCTCGAGACCAGTAAGAACTAGTTTTAAAACCAAACAGATATATATAAAAAATGGTATATAGGATAAATTTCCCGAAAAATGTAAAACGATTTTCGGCCTGCTTCAGGCGGCCATGTTCTTTTCTTTGTTTATACTGCCATTGCGCATACATACATCTGTCAAATGATCGTTTTGGCGGTTTATAAGTGTTCCAAAAAAACTATTAGAAAATACTTACGGTGGCCTTGTTAAGGTAGCTAAATTTACCCCAAATTAAATTTGCAAAATTGGAAACACAATTCCAAGTCCTTTGAGTTGAACCTTGAAATATCTGCGTCGCTAACGAAAAACCAAACATCGATCCAACCTATTGGTTGGAGTGGGATGTCGTTGACTTTTGGCACAATTTAAAAAACATGAAAGAAAATTTGCACTTCTATCTTTACAATTTAAAACAATTGAAGGGACGCACTTTTCAAAGAATTATTTATGGGAAAATACAGTATATTTCAAAAAGTTTGGCTTTTTATTGCGCCAAAAAGTTGCTAGATTGACAAGTAAAATATAACTTTTCGTTGTAAGCTCTGTTTTATCGACTTAGCACTGTTACGCTTGCGCATTATGGAAAATACGATGTAAATTTCTGCTTTATTGGCATTTACGCGGGAAATATAAATACTGAATAAATCTTAGCATATACCATAGATAAAACCACTTGGCGATTTAATTTCGTACGACGTTGCGCATGACGTCACTCGACGACAACAATTCTGCTTGTCGGTTGGGAAAGCAGTGTTTTAAAGCCTTTTTTAACGTTTATTGTATTTTGGCATTGTATGACGTTTAAAAAATAAATAAATCATGCGCTTAATCCATCTAACATCTAAACAGAAATCGGAATGCCATATTAAAACTCGCCGTTTCTGGGGAAATAGTCATCGAGTGACGTCAGGCGTGCGAGAGAGATAGGCTTATCTCATGCGCGTGGGTTTATCTTCTCGAGTAATAGTATCATGAGCATATACCTTCCAGAGGCCACCTTACTACTGCGTACAAAGTGTGCGAGATGGAAAGAAGACACTCCGATTTTGACCAAAGACGATTTGCCACGTTTTGGTAGGTACTTTGGTTGGTCAGAAATAGTGATGGGATAATTCGAATTAAAAATAATCGATAATCCGATTATTGAAATAACCGCTATAATGCGATTATTCAGATTTAATTTTTTTGATTTAAATTTTATTTTTCGTAATTCAAATTAAATCTGAATAATCGCCTGATAGCGGTTTTTTCAATAATCGGATTTATCTTTAATTCGAATTATCCATCATATTCGGGCCAACCAAAAACCTCCAAAAACGTGCGTAAATCCTCAAATTTAAAGCAAATTTTTACTAGCTTACCATGTAACATATTTACTTGTGCACAGCATAACTAACAGGCAGCACGATCTCTCCTTGGCAGCGCTTTTAATATTTTTAAGCACCAAACATAAAAGAAACGGTTACAATTTAAATAAAGCAGACATATTTTATCTTAGCAAAACGTTGGCTGATCTTCCGCAAGAAAAACGACCGTACTTTCCGTCAATTCATGAAAGGGTGCTACTTTCTGTAAGTTATGCTGTGATACCAGTATAATACCGATATGTTGTGGTTACCTAGAAAAAATTTGCTATTAGTATACGGGGGATTTTTGGGGCGCTGATTACGAATCTGAAAAAATATTGGTAAATGTCTCGAAAGTTGCCTCCTCTCCGATTTTGACCAAATTTGGTATAGGGAGGTTTTTTGAGGCGCTGATTAAGAATCTGAAAAAATATTTGGTAATGGTCTCGCAAGTTGCCTCCTCTCCGATTTTGACCAAATTTGGTATACGGGGGTTTTTTGGGGCTCTGATTACGAATCTGAAAAAATATTTTTTCGGATTCAAGATATTCATCATCAAAGTTGAAAATCAAACTAACCTTATTTACACTATTCCTCCTTCTTTTTGCACAAAATTCTTGATTTTTACACTAAATTGGCACATAATATTTTAAAAACACCTTTTAAAAACTTGTCTTTAGGTTTGTTCTCACGAAGTCAGGAACAGTCAGAAACTGTCAGGATTCTGCGCAATCAACTATCCGCGTTCACACAAAAAGTTTCTGGATTGTTTGAAAACACTTTGATGGTGTTCTCCAAGTTTTGCTGATAGTTTTCAAACTGTCAGGAGGTTTGCGGATCCATTACCAGAAATTGTCGGAACATGCGCAGTACTCAGTAGGAATATTTTTGACAGATAAAAATAAACAGACGCGCCTTAACCCTATTTTTTCCTAGTGGTGTTTGATGGTTGTTTTTTCTGTTTTGCTGTTCCTATGTTATATTTATTCGTATTAAAAGAAAAGACAAAAAATGAGTGATTTTGATTTTTCGGATGTTCGGACTTTTCCGATACAGAAACGGACTCGGGCTCAGACCTTGAAGATCTTCTAGAGGAAAAGATAAGGCCGAAAAATCAAAATTTTTTTGAAGTAATTGTTCCTCAATTTAATGAACAAGAATTTATAGAACTTTTTTCGAATGGACCGTGACACAGTGAATGATTTATCACAAAGATTTGAGGCCAGTAACTATTTAAAAGATCAGACTGGTCCCTAGGAAAAAACTGAGCCCCTTGAAGTATATGTGCATTTTCTTGTGGTATGCAGGACATCAAAGTGCAAGCTACAGAGATGTTGCGGATAGGTTCAATATATGCATAAGTGCTTTATATAAAGTAATAAGAAGAGTTAAGTACTTCCTTAGTAACCTGGCACCAGAGGTAATAAGTTGGCCCAATGCCCAAGAAAGACTTGAAATTGAACAATTCTTTAGGGAAAAAAATGGATTCCCGGGAATTGTTGGCCTTATCGATGGAACTCATATCAAAAAAAGATAACCAGAGGAGGATTCTGACTCGTACATCAATAGGAAAGGATACTCTCAATTCGGTATTATTATTATTACCTTAGGTACTAAATTGTATAATAATTTCGAAGGCATCAAACAATAATTGTAAGAAAGAGTACAAAATATTCTGATTTTCACTATTTTCCAAGCTATCTGAACCCATTAATGGTTTTTTTTTCCCAGGCCCAAATTATGAACTTTTTGATTATGTTACCAGCAAGATAAGTTGCCAAAAAGCTTAGATTAGGTCAAAGTTTTATAAAATTATCATGTTCTTGGTAACTTTGCCTGGCAATTTGCTTATTAGTAGGTTATAATTTGGACCTTAAAGTATGTACTCATTCTATAAAATACCTGATAAAAATCAAAATTTTTGAAATTATTACTTTTACCAAAATTCCTATTGTACCATGTCTATTCCAATTTTTTTTTTTAAATATAATAAAAATGAAAATTTTGTATTTGTTACAGGCTCAGCTAGTGTGTGGACCCGGCTCAATAAGAGACATTTTCATAGGGTATCCGGGCTGTCCATGTGCACATTATTTAGAACATCTACACTAGGTGAAACATTAGAAGAAAAATGTCAAGATGGACATTTATTAGGAGATAGCGCTTACCCTCTATCAAAAAATCTTTTTGACACCATTTCCTGATAGGGGCCTTTGACCCTGGTCAAAAAATTATAATGGAAGCATTCTTAAACCGAAAAAGATAGAACTTGTTGGTGTTTTAAAAAAAATGGCGCCATCTATACCATGTAAAATTAAGGAAAATAAGAAGCATAGTCCACTTTATAAGAGCTTGCTGTGTTTTACATAACTTGGCTTTACAAGATAATGAAAAAATTGAAGTTGTGTGAAGAAATAGATGCCGGTAAATATGCCTGAAAACTTAAATGATGGGTAAGACCTGAATGCTGCTGAAAAAAGGAAAGTATAGTTGAAATTTTCTATTCATTAATTTTAATTTTTTAAAAAATTTTTTTTTTTTTATTTACTTTTTAAAAAAAAATAAACTGTAGTTCTGTTTTAAAGATATTAAGTACATAATTTTTCCCATTTTTTATAACAAAAAAATGGCTTTCAAATCTACATTCTACATATAAACAACAAAAACAGACATTTGAAAATGGACTTTGTTTTTTTCTCCTAAATAACAAAAAAAACAATAAATATTTTTAATATTAGTAAAAATGTAATTTCCCCAATTCCTTTAGGTATTAGGTCGCTTCAAAAAAAAACTTTCTTATATTCTTAATAACAAAAGTAATGCATTAGCATGTGATAGTATGTCTCTAAAAACAGTCTTCATTTCTACTATTCTAATAACAAAAAAAAAAACTATATTCTTTAACATGTAATAATGATAATCTAGTCTTTAAAAACAGCCTTTATTTTTTTCTATTTAAAAAAACAAAAGTCAAAACCTAATTTTTTAACTGTAATAAGATAATCCAGTCTATAAACACAGCCTTTATTTTTTCTTTTTAATTAATAAAAGCCAAAATAAATATTCTTTAACTTGTAATTAACTTAAAAAAACCATCAATTCTACTATTCTAATAAAAACAAAAGTCAAAAAATATATTTTTAACATGTAATAACGATAATTAAAAAAAAACTTAAAACAAATATTCTTTAACACATAATAAACTTAAAAAAAGCCTTCATTTTTAAAAATAAATCAAAAAAAAAAACCCCAACCATGTAATAAAAAAAAAATCTTATAAAAATATCTTAAACATTTATTAAAATAAACTTGCATTTTGTTGCTTTAGTAATTCATTGCGTTCCTTTTACATTTCTTTCCTGCATTGTTTAATTTTTTTTTTTTTAACTTCCAATTTTTTCCTTTAATTTGTAATTTGGTCCTGGTATTCCTTCCTATCCTTTTTCATCCCTTAGAATTATATTCCTATTTAAAATAGAGTCCTTTTTTTTTTAAAAAATTTCCCCCCCAAATTTTTGATTTTTTTATGGAAGGCATTACATTTTTTTTTACCGCTTGCATGGAGAAGTGGTTTAGGGTTTTCTTATCGTTTTCCGGTCTGACATTTCTTCAATGGTATTTTTGATAATAACACAATGGGTTTAACATTTTTTTTTCCTTTAAAATTTATTCATCTCTTCTAGATATTCAAAACATTTTTTGCCTGGGGCCGTTTTTTTTTGGTTGTCTACATACTTTTTGTATCCCCCCTTTTTAAAAAACCCCCCAACGTTTTTTTCAATGACTGGGGGAAAATTTTTTTTTTAAAATTTTTTTATTTCTTTTTGAAAATTTCCCCCCACAATTTTTTTTAAATTCCAATTAGTTGTGTCCCGAGCTTTTTATATTGTTTGTATAAATCCAAAAATATTTTCGTTTGATTACTTGTCCAACTGACGGGGTCTGCAATGAGGATGACGCCTATCAGCATTTGGCCATAGGGCTGTTTTTGCCGGTTGCCATTTTAAAAAAATTATCCAACTCCATTTCTAATGCTAAAATAAAAAAAAAAGGTTTTAAAAAAGTTTTAAAATAATTAACCAGAGTTTGCAGGCATTAAAAAAAAACCTTTTCTAATTTTAATTTTTAAAATTACCATCTACCTGGTTTCCATTTCAACCAAAACAATATTTCAGGTTATTTTTTTCGTTCTTCATTATTCGTCATATTAAAAAAAAAATCTGAAGTTAGTCGCGAAAACCCTTTTTTTCCCAATGTTCACACAATGTTTGAAACCGATCAGAAATTGACATGCGCATTTACGTTGGGTTTGGAAATGTCAAAATTTGTTATGGATTTTCTGTGAGAACAAACCTTTTTTTTTTTTTAACCCCTTTTAAATTTGAAACCCTCCCCCACACGTCGGAGGGGCCGCAACCATGTATACAAAGGGAACATGGCCGCCCGGTTGAAAGTGGCTTCCAATTTAAAAAAAAAAGGGAAAAATAAATAAAAAAAAAGGGTTTTTTAAAGGGGTTTAAAAAATATTGTGTGCCACTTTATATAAAAATCAAGAATTGTGTACAAAAAAAGGGGAATATAGTGAAAATAAGGTTAGTTTGATTTTCAAATTTGATGATGAATATCTCGAAAACGAAACGTTGCCAAAAAAATTTTTTTTTAGTTTCGTAATCAGCCCCCCCAAAACCCCCGTATCCCAAATTTGGCAAAATCGGGGGAGGACGCAACTTTTGAGACAAATTAAAAATTTTTTCCAACGTTTGTTTTCGAGATATTTTTTTATCAAAGTTCAAAATCAAACTAACCTGATTTTCACTATATTTCCCCTTCTTTTTGTCAACTTGATTTTTTCACTAAAGTTGCACACAATATTTTATTAACACCTTTTAAAACCTTGTATTTTTATTTATTTTACCCATTTTTTCCATTAAATTGCGAACTTTTAAGTTCAAAGGCAGCAATCATATCTGTTTATAAAAACCTTAATAAATATAAAAACAAGTTTTTAAAAGGCGTTTGTGAAATATTGTGTGCCAATTTAGTGTAAAAATCAAAAATTCTGTGCAGGAATAAGGTAAATAAGGATAGTTTGATTTTCAACTTTGATGATGAATATCTCAAAAACGAAACTTTGCCAAAAAATATTTTTTTCAGATTCGTAATCAGCCCCCAAAAAACCCCCGTATACCAAATTTGGTCGAAATCGGAGAGGAGGCAACTTTCGAGACAATTACCAGAAAAATTGCGAAGTCTTAATGTCAAAGGCCGCGGCCATATTTGCTGATAAAACCCAAGTGTATACATTGTTGCGGCGTTTGAAAGTGAAGGTTTAAAATTAAATGAAAAAAGGTGTTAAATAAATAAAAAACAAGTTTTTAAAAAGTGTTTATAAAAAAAAGGCCTGCCTATTTAGCGTCAAAATCAAGAATTCTGTGCAAAAAGAAAGAGGAATGACGTGGCTGCCGACCAATATCAGCACGCATAGCGAGAGAGAACGGTTATACCCTTGTTTTCTTTCTCTCTTACATGCTTGTTCGTCCGGCCAAGTGGCAATGCTGTCTCTAGCAGATATATCCTCAAAGGGACTAACGAAGTATCGATAGTTTATTAAACTGATAAAATTTGATATTTATTGGATAGGGCAAGTTCTTTATTCCATCGGTAAAAAGTACGCTGAATTTATGCGCTGAACGTCAAATGACGTCATAAGAAGTTCTGATGGAACAAATTAAAACGAAATGTTTAAAAAATCGCTATTTGTTCTGCAACTGTCAATGCTCACTAATTGTTGTGTGTTTCTCTTTTTTATTTATTTATATTTTTTTGCTCAAGTATTTTATAATAACGCTTTAATGGAAACCATCGGGCTCTAGCGGTAGTTTAAAAACGGTTTGATGAATTAGCGCTTAATGCGCTGGATCCATCGTGCAATTAAAAAATTGCCCATATCAGAGACAAACAACCCCATATACTTTTATCGATGTATCTGTCGCAGCCAACTAGCTTAATTAGCCGTTTAATCAAGAGCCTAGCCTCTTAACTAAACAGCGCCGTTTAACTAACGGCCTGAATGATATTCAGCCATTTGATCAAACCGCTAGGAATGACTTGGATCGATGACGTTTTTTCACTTACTTAAACCATATTTTCGCGCATTAGACGCGGTGGGGCGCTCACAGCTGTGCCATTTTTGCGAATTAGTCATGACGTCACGCACCCCGTCTTACAGCTTTTGTTAGCCGTCCAGAGGACGCCAACAAATTTGAAGCCATCGGTGGAGGGGCAATTTGACATAAAACACGTTATGAACTGTTTACCAATTTTTGGTTATAATCGTTTAATTGGTTTATTATTACAAGACAACATATATTTCCCTTTCTTTTTCAATTTTACGTAGCAAGGCCATGACTACTGAGGACATGAACAATGTAACACAGCAATGTAATATGTATGGCGCAGGGGCAGGTCCCAAAGGGGAATAAACTTGCGGTCCCCTTTCCCTCATATGATATGATGTAA